>JAQQSZ010019344.1:0-10386 GCA_028646595.1 Phalanger gymnotis
AGGGGGATGGGAGGGGAATGGGGGGACGGAGGGGAGGGCAAACTGGGGAACAGGGCAAACTGGGGAACAGGGCAACCAGAGTGTACGCCATCTTGGAGTGGGGGGGTGGAAATGGGGAGAAAATCTGTAATTCAAACGCATGTGAAAATCAATGCTGAAAACTAAACATATTAAAAATAAATTTAAAAAAAACAGAAAAAAAAATTATTGGACTACCTGAAAGCCATGATCAAAAAAAGAGCCTAGACATCATCTTTCAAGAAATTATTGAGGAAAACTGCCCTGATATTCTAGAGCCAGAGGGTAAAATAGAAATTGAAATAATCCACCAATTACCTCTTGAAAAAGATCCCAAAAAGAAAACTCCTAGGAATATTGTCACCAAATTCCTGACTTTCCAGGTCAAGGAGAAAATACTGCAAGCAGCCAGAAAGAAATAAGTTGGATATTTTGGAAGCACAACCAGGATAACACAAGATCCAGCAGCTTCTACATTAAGGGACTGAAGGGCTTGGAATATGATATTATGGAGGTCAAAGGAGCTAGGATTAAAACCAAGAATCACCTACCCAGCAAGCTGAGTATCATGCTGCAAGGCAAAATATGGATTTTCGATAAAATAGAGGACTTTCAAGCTTTCTCAATGAAAAAACTAGAGCTAATATTCAAATATTAGACTTTCAAATATTAGAATCAAGAAAAGCATGAAGAGGTAAACAGGAAAGAGAAATTATGAGGGACTTACTAAAGTTGAACTGTTTTATTTACATTCCTACATGAAATATGATTTGAATAATTCATGAGACCTTTCTCAGTGTTAGGGTAGTTGAAGGGAATATACATATACATGTATATGTGTGTGTGTGTGTGTATATATATATATATAGACAGAAGGCACAGGGTGAGTTGAATATGAAGGGATGATATCTTAAAAAATGAAATAAATTTAAGGGGTGAGAGAAGACTATATTGAGAGAGGGAGAAAGGGAGAGATAGAATGGGGTAAATTATCTCACATAAAAGTGGCAAGGAAAAGCACTTCCGTTGGAAGGGAAGAAGGGGCAGGTGAAGGGGAATGAGTGAATCTTTCTCTCATGGGATTTGACTTGAAGAGGGAATAACATATGCACCCAATTGGGTATCTTACTCCACAGGAAAGTAAGAAGAAGGGGATAAAAAGGGGGGGGGGGTGATAGAAGGGAGGGCAGATAAGGGGAGATGGTGATCAAAAGCAAACACTTTTGAAAAGGGAGAGGGTCAAGGGAAAAAATTGAATAAAGGGGGACAGCACAGGATGGAAGGAAATATAGTTAGCCTTTCACAATATGAGCATTGTGGAAGTGTTTTACATAATGATATATGTGTGATCTATGTTGAATTGCTTGCCTGCCTATGAAGGGTGGGTGGGAAGGGAAGAAGAGAGAGAATTTGGAACTCAAAATCTTGTGAAAATCAATGTTGAAAAATAAAATATTAAATAAAAATATAAAAAAAAGAAAAAAATATATGAGCATGTCAAGAATCAGACTCAGGACTCTCCATGGAGGCAGCAAAAATGCTGTAGCCAGATGGAGTCCTTGTTCCGGAGTCAGCAAGTTATTCATTTGTTTCGGTCACGTCTGACTCCGCATGACTCCATTTGGGGTTTTCCCCGGCAAAGATACTGGAGTGTTTGCCATTTCCTTCATCAGCTCATTTTATAGATGAGGAGACGGAGGCAAACAAAGTTAAGTGATTTGCCCAGGCAGCATTTGAGGCCAGATTTGACCTCAGGGTCTTCCTTACTTCAGACCTAGTGCTCTATCTACCTAGCCATCTAGCCAGGCCTAGAACACTGATCCTAGAGTCAGGAAGACCCAGGTTCAAATCTAACCTCAGACACTTACTGGGCAAGTCACTTAACAACCCTGTTTGCCTCAGTTTCCTCACCTGTAAAATGAGCTGGAGAAGGAAATAGCAAATCACTCCAGTATCTTTGAAAAAAAAAACCCAAAAAGGTCATAAAGATTTGGACACAACTGAAACAACTCAACAACAACAACAACAATGTATGTGGCCTTATGAGCTCATGCTTTCAATGCTGCACAGCCACTGATATACTCCAGTTATGGCCCTAAAAGAGTGATTTTGTTCAATGAGCTGAGATCCCCAACTCTGTTCTTTTCTCCTATTGCTCAACACTAGCCATTTGCATTTTTCATTTCTACCCTCACTTATGTCACACCCCTGATTTGAAACCTACATCTATTGCTAAAAAAAAAAAGCAAACAAAATCCCACCCTCATCATATGTTTTCCAAACCAAATAGAAATGATTTTTTGATTATTTACTGTTTTGTTTTTAACACTACAACTTTATTAACTAAAACATATTGCTTAAGAAAGCAAGTTGATCCAGTGTCTTAATTTCAATTCGGTTCAACTCTATAAGCATTTTGAATTTCCTGCTATGTATGAGGCATTGTGCTAGATGCTAAGATTATGAAGACAAAGATATGAAAACGGCATCTGCCCTTAAATGAGAGAAATTATTAATAACCAATATCTTGGGGGAGATTCAGAGCTCTCCTCTTCATCCAAAGTCCTCATTTTTAAAAGTTTAGTCTCTTGAAGAACATTATTGATGAGAATGAATTAACTCTCCTGATCTTGGTCAGACCCCCACCCTACCTTACAAGGAATTTAATCTAAGGGGTGGAAACAAACCCATGGTGTTCTACTCAAGCTTGGGTGGAGACAGATCATTTTGACTAGACAGCCCAAGGCTGGGAGGAGTTTCATTCACTCCTCAGTGCTTTGCAATCCATCTTTTGACCTCATCACTCAATTGCTTTTCCCAAAGTCACCAGTGATTTTTTTTCATTCTAAGTGTCTTTTCTCAGTCCAAATTCTTTTTTTTTAAACAATTTATTTATTTATTTTTAGTTTTCAACAGTCACTTCCATAAATTTTAAATTTTCTGTCCCTCTCTCCGCTCCCCTTGCCCATGATAGCATGCAATCCTATATAGGCTCTACATATACATTCCTATTAAACATATTTTCACATAGTCATGTTGTATAGAAGAATTACAATGAATAGGGGTAACCATGAGAAAGAAAAACATAAAAGAAAAGAAAAGAAAAAAAGAAAACAGCCTCCTCATTAAACACCTACTATATAAACTGTGAGCCCCGACCACCATGATTGTCTTTGGCCTAAGAGAGAGGGGCAAAAGATCGTCCTTTTATTAATAACCTGCTGGCCTTACTAATAAAATGATTAAATTACCCAGAAACTGTGTCTCCTGAACTTTTTTAATCATCATAACTTACAGTCTACTTAGAAAAAATACCATTTACATAGATAGGTAAATATAACTAGGTCTGATTAGTGCAAACAATGAGTCCTGTAACATTATTCGAATTCACATTATTTGTAGTTATTTCATTTTTCCTCATGTTACACATGAGGAGTTTAAACTAAATGATCTATAAGGTCTTCACTTCAGCCAAGAAGTCCTTCCAGTCCTATTTGTTTCCTATCTCATTTTGCATGTAAGTTATTCCAAACTTTCTCTTCCTTCCTCAAACCTCCCACATCTCCTTACCTCTTACTCTACCAAGATAATAGAGACCATTTGATGTGAGCTCCCTCTTCTCCCATTCTCTTCATGTCAAACCCACTTGACATCATGTCCAGCTCTCTCTTCCTTTCATCAGGCCAATAAAGAGATGTCCTTTCTCCCTGCCAAGGCCAAGCCCTCTACATATGCACTTGATCTCATCTCCTCCTGTCTTCTCTAGCAGATTGTGTCACTAATCATCCCTTTTTCCTCTTGAATCTTCGGCCTCTCCCTGTTGTTGGCCTTTAACTCTGTACTTCATTCAAACACTCAATTCTCTCCCAACCTTAAAAAAAAATGCTTCACTAGACTCTACCATCCCCTAAAGTTATCGTCCTCTATCTTTCCTTTCTTTCTCAAACTCCTTTTAAAAAGTGTTATCTATACTTGCTGCTTCCACTTCCTTTTGTTTCATTCACTCCTCAATGCTTTGCAATCCATCTTTTGACCTCGTCACTCAATTGCTTTTCCCAAAGTCACCAGTGATTTTTTTTCATTCTAAGTGTCTTTTCTCAGTCCAAATTCTTTTTTTTTAATTATTTATTTATTTATTTTTAGTTTTCAACAGTCACTTCCATAAATTTTAAATTTTCTGTCCCTCTCTCCGCTCCCCTTGCCCATGATAGCATGCAATCCTATATAGGCTCTACATATACATTCCTATTAAACATATTTTCACATAGTCATGTTGTATAGAAGAATTACAATGAATAGGGGTAACCATGAGAAAGAAAAACATAAAAGAAAAGAAAAGAAAAAAACAGCCTGCTTCGATCTGCATTCAGACTCCATATTTCTTTTTCTGGATGCGGATAGCAATTTCCCACTGAGTCTTTCAGAATTGTTTCAAGTCCTTGCATTGCCTAGAAGAGCTAAGCCTATGAAAGTTGGTCATTGCAAAATGTGGCTGTTACTGTGTACAATGTTCTCCTGGTTCTGCTCACCTCAATTCAAATTCTTCTTGACCTGATATGTTTGACACTGTTGATCAACTCTATTCCTTTTATTTCTCTCCAGATTTTCATAAACTACTGTCTCCTGATTTACCTCCTACGTGGTTGACTGTTCTTTGTCTCTTTTGCCTGATCATTGTTGGTATTCTCTAAGGTCCCGCCCTAAGCTTTGCTCTCTTCGCATTCTATGCTATTTTTCTTGGTAACCTCATCAGCTCCTGTGGATTTAATGATCATCTCCATGTCAATGATTTCTAGATCTATCTATCCAAGCCATCTGTCTCCTAAACTTAAGTTCCCCATCACAAATTGCCTATTGGACACTTCGAACTGGATGTCCCAGTGGCATATTAAACTCAACATGCGCAAAACTGAACCCTTTATTTTTGCCCAAACCCCACCCTCTTCTAAATTTTTCTTTTCATGTTGAAGGAGTCATTGTACTTTCAGTCTCCCAGGTTTGCAACTTGGGCATTAACCTAGACTCCTTTCTCTCACTTACCTACATATTCAATTAGTTACCCAATCTTGCATTTCCACCTTCCCCACATCTCTCCTATCTGACTCCTTCTCTCTTCTTGTTGAGGTTTTTAAGGGTTTAGGGGTCAAAATACCAATATGCCGGGTCCTGCCAAATGAATTCAACTCAAGCTTTCTTACAGCCAAAGAAAAAGTTTATTAAAGATTCTCCATATTGGGTAGTCTTAAGGAATCTGGGCACTTGTGATGCTAATGCAAACAGGCCAGAACAAACCTTGAGCCAGATTGAATCTGAGAGCCTTCACGGAGGTAAGATGGATCTTATATACAGAAAGACTGTGGGAAGGATCTAGGGTTATCCAAGTAGTCTGGGGTGACTAGAGGAGGGGTTTAGGGAATGTCTTGAGGAGGAGTCTAAGGAGGATCTTGTTGGGACTGGAGTCAGACTCCCAGAACCAAGAGCATGGGACTTCAATGGCATCAAGGGTAGGAAGTAGCCAGAGGCAATGGAGAGGTAACAGATTTGGGCCTAGTAATAATGGAAGGCTTATGGCCTCAGGGAAAGGGGAGTTCAAAGGGGTTCTCAGAGACTGTTCCTCATCACTCTCCGTCAGCCACCACCTGAGCTCAGGCATTCGTCACTTCACCCCTGGATCATTGCAACAATGTCCTAATTGCTTGCCCTTCCTCCAGTCCCTCTCTGTTCCAGTCCTTCCTATGTGAGGCTGCCAATGGCATTTTCCTTAAACATATATCTGACCATGTAACTTTCCTACTCAGTCGACTCTACTGGCTTCCTATTGCCACTAAGATAAAATATAAAAGCCTCTACAATCTGATTACAATCCATTTTCTAACCTTGTTGGTCATAATTCCTGCTACCACATTCTGTGATCCAGCCAAACTGTCCTTTGCTCTGTACATGACACTTCATCTCCCAATAGAGGTGGTGAGTGGAGAGTTAGTCTCACAGTCAGGATGGCCTGGGTTCGAGTCCCATTTCTAAAATATACTGGCTTGTGTAACCCTAGGCAAGACTCTGTAACTCTCAGTGCCTCAGATAACTCTATAAGATTATATCGCCTTCATAGAGATTTATCTTGCCCTACAAGAAAGTGGGGGAGGGGGGGATGGAAGGGCAATGGGGGGACAGAGAGGAGGGCAGACTGGGGAACGGGGCAACCAGAGTGTACGCCATCTTGGAGTGAGGGGGGTGGAAATGGGGAGAAAAATCTGTAATTCAAACGCATGTGAAAATTAATGCTGAAAACTAAAGATGTTAATAAAAAAAAAAGGAAAAAAAAAAGATTATATCGCCTTCTATCAATGTAAATTGGTAACTACTGAACAAATCTACGAACATAACTTAGGTACTTGCTAGGCCTTGTGTTGAATGTTAGGAACACAGATATAAGGAAAAAGACAGTCTTTATCCTCAAGGAACTTACATTCTAATGAGGAAAGACAGAACATAAGGAAGCTGAAAAGGGGAAGGGGAGGGATGAAAATATCCCTTTCAGATGCATGGTAGCAAAGTCTAGAGCACAGCCTATTGAGAAATGAAAATATGGCTAAGCCATCCTTAAGTGGAGATTCTAGGAAGAACTATCCAACCATAGGGAGGCTACTTCCAAGGTGTGAATCCAGGACTGGAGTTATCTTCTAGGATGATGAGGGTGCTGGAGCAGGCAAAGAAGACCAGAGTGCTACCATTGATAATCCCTTCTACAACTGATAGTCCTAGAAAGTTGTTTGGACCACTGAGGTATATAAGGAGGTTTCACATAATCATGGGTGTCAGAAACAGAATGAATGAATCTCTGTCATTCTGACTGTGAGTCCAGCTCTTCATCTACTGCCACGTCAAGCTCAAGGTAGAAAGAATACACCATACTTAGACGTACATAGTGAATAGAGTAATAGATTGGGTCAGGGAGACCACAGTTCAAATCCTTCCTTGGACATTTACAAGTTATATGACTCCAGAAAAGTCATTTAACCTCTCCTAGCCAAAGGTGCCCTGTCTGTAAAATGGGGATAATAAAAGCACTGTTATTGTGGAAATCAAGTGAGATTATATTATGTAATCTCCTTTGATATGATTATGTAACAAATAATCTCATTTGATATATGAAATATATAATATATAATCTCATTGGCTCTCCATATATAGTATATATATATATATTATATATTGTTTTGCAAATATATAAATACAAATTTATATGAATATTAGTTGTCATTGTCATTGAAAGATTATTCTATATTTCAAAAGAAGTGAATGTTAGCTTGGGGGTATTAAATAGAAAAAAAAATCCTTTTAAATGATACTAGAAATTTTTCTGCTATGCTATTTTCGAGTGATTCTTTTGACTGCGTCCAAAGGGTGAACATACCAGTTCAAGCGTGGGCGCCATGTACTGAAACTGTGAGAGGGGAATGACATTCCTGACCCTGCTCCCTCTCTTTTATGCCTCCCCCTTCCCAGAAATGGACTTGGGAGCATTTGTCTGTGTTCTGTTTCGTTTGTCCTCTTCATTTTCAGGTACTGGAGGTGATCCCTACTGGACTGGGAGTTGGAGCCATGGAGGAATACAGGCTGGATGGTGCAGCCCTAAGAAGCCATGGTGCCTGGGATTTGAGCCCAAGGAAGGGTTTGGATTTAGAATCCAGACTATGCTCTGCAGAAACAGAGCTGAGCTGTGAATTTTATGTCCTTTCCTTCCCCAGACACTGAGGTGATATAAGAAGGGGAGGAGAGGGATTATGCCTTCCATGTGTTAGGGGAGTAAGTTTGTAAACTTGTGTTTGTACTTTTCAATAAATATTTCTGTGTAGAAGCTTTAAAAAAAATGATGATACTGAGAAATGTAAAGAACATTTTGCAAATGAGTTTGTGCTTGTTGCATATTTCTCTCTCAGGCATCCTGCAATGCTTCAGACTCCCATTACATATACATGTGTGTTGTACATATTATATTGGTATATACACACGTACATGTTTCTATGCATACATGTATATGTCTGAACATGTGTATATTTTATATACATATGTTTATTCTACAGTACACATTATGTATACATGCACATATATTTATATGTATTTTGTATATGTGTATGCATGTATATATGTACATGTTCCTTGAATATCCCAAGGGAGTCTTCCTGAAAAGCACAGAATAAATTTCTCAAAAGTATTTGGTCTCCAGTGTAACAAACATATGACTTACTACTTGTTCATGTGCTAGCTACACATGTGGTAGTAAATGCCTATATGGTATTTGCTTGGAGTACTTGACCACTATGTTCTGTCACATACGGTAGAAATGCAGTCAAGAGGCTTTGAAATATCAGCATGCAACATCCACAGTAGCCACCAGGTGGCAAACTAGTCAAGCTGTTCTTCCCAGTAAACCTCAGGGTACTGAGCCACTCTTTAATCGGTTTCAATATTGCTGATGATCAGTAGAGGGCAGACAAGTCCACAAAAGGCTGAGCTGCTCCCTTGACTATGGTGGCCCCTGCGTTGGCCCTTTCAACTAAGATGTGGTGTTTTAATGTCTTGCTGATCAGTGTCCTGATCTAGGGTATTAAGTGTAAAATCCTTAGCAGACAGCATTTCATCAAAATTGGCCTGTGTCCACATCTTCCTTTAAGATCCTTATCTCCTCTCCAACTTTAGGTGACCCATGTCTTGGATCCCAATGTCTTGTTAAGCAGATTATCAAATATCTTGAAGGTGTGTGGGGGAACATGAACCACAGACTTCACCCAGAGCCAGCCACTTGTTACCTGGTCCCACTTCTACCCCTTGCTTTGCTCCTTGTCAGCCTCTTCGCTGATCAAGCTTCAACAAGACGAGCAGCTAACTAGCGCTTTGCAGAGCACTTAAGGACTTTTAGATTTTATTTTATTTTTACAATTCCCCTTACCCTACATTTCTGTCAAGTCATTCTCAGTCCTCTGCATTTCCTTTTCCTGATTGGTGCTTTCCTAGTGGGAAACAACAGGGAAAGAGGTCGAAATTACCCGGGGAAGAGAAGAATGAGAAAAAAAGATGGGAGTAGATAGATTCTGCCATCCTTTGTCGATTTCCTAGCACACTCCTCAAATCATTTGTCCCAAACTTTTTAAATGTACAATAGCACTATTTTTTTCTTATATTTCAGGCTAGGGGTTCTTATCTTGGGGTCCATGAAATAGTTTTAAAAAATATTTGATTACTGCATTTTAATATCATTGACTTCCTTCATAATCCTACATATTTTATTTTATGCCTTTAAAAGCATTATTTTTAAAAGGGGTCCATAGACTTCACCAGACTGTCAAAAGGGCCTATCTCACACACACACACACATGCACACACACAAAATTGTTAAGAATGCATCCTCTTGGCAAATAATCTTGTTTTGTGTTTTATGGAATGAGCTGCACAGCATAAAGATTTTTTTCATTGAATTCAGAAAATTGAGACTATCCAATGTGGACTTCCTCATCTGTCTTCTCTACCTCTTAATATAGTATTCTCTATAAACAGAGACATGCTGGTAAATGTTCAGCCACCTGAAAACCTACAATGTACTTTTAAGTTTATTATGCTTTATTAATGTTTTCTCCATCTCTTTCTTTAATCTAAATAATCAGTTAAAAAAATAAATCAAGTCCTGATTTTTAGCATTTTCCCCTTTGTCAATTTCTGAGGTATTAACACTCACAACAAAAATTTAACAATCAGCAGGAGATTCCTTAGATGCTGGCTCAAGCACACCCCTGTATCTTCTTACTATTCTTCCCTTCTTTCTCAGAGAAAGAAAAAGAAAGAGATTTCTCTCTTTTCTCAAGCAAATTCTGTCTTCTTTCCATCCCATCTTCTTTCACCTCATCTTGGATTTTGGTTCCACAATTACTGTCTATCTCCCAGCCCCTCTGCTATGACTCCTTCAAATAGGCATGGTTTTGCCCAGTCAGAAGGAAAAAAAATAGGTTACTATGCCAGCTATGATTTTCTTGAGATATGACTCTTTGTAATGCCCACAGAGCCAATTCTAGATAAACCATGGCTGTGTTTTCCCTCAGTTTCTACTGATGGTCTAACCTCCATGATCCCATTGGTAACTAGATAGAAAAACATTCAGTTTACCTAATATAAATCTGTTTTTTCCCAGTTACTGAAAGATAACATGGGAGAACCAAAGAGTAAATGCTCAACTCTGATATTCAAAAATATTTAGAAACCAACTCCATTTTGAACAGTTTCATTCATTTCAAATAGTAATCAATAATTGTTTAATCTGATTCCAGTTTTATTAAATGAAGAAAGGGAAAAGATACATGTAGGGTTTTTTCTTCC
>JAQQSZ010019345.1:0-10385 GCA_028646595.1 Phalanger gymnotis
GGATAGTATTCCATGATAATTTCTTGAAAGATGATGTCTTGGCTCTTTTTTTGATTATGGCTTTCAAGGAGTCAAATAATGTTTAAATTATCTCTCCTAGATCTATTTTCAGGTCATTTTTTTTACTCTATGAGATATTTCACATTTTCTTCTATTTTCTTTTCATTTTTTAAACTTTATTTACTTGTTTCTTGATGCATCATGGAGTCATTGCTCACAACTAGTTTTTAAGGAATTATTTTCTTCAGTGAGCATTTCTACCTCTTTTTGACGTTTGCCTAATTCTGCTTTTTAGGGCATTGTCTTCAGTGAACTTTTGTGCCTCTTTTACCATTAGGACAATTCTTTTTTTTTAAGTGATATTTTCTTCAGCATTTTTTGTGCCTTTTTTTTACCAAGCTTTTAACTATCTTTTCATAATTTTACTGCACTAATCTGATTTAGTTTCATTCGTTTTCTTCTACCACTCATTTCTTTTTTTAATGCTTCCAGGAATTCTTGTTGAGCTGAGGTCCAATTAGCATTTTTATTTCAAATTTTATATCTGTTTTCATGGTTTATGTCTTGTTCTTCTTCACCATAGTAGCTTTTGAAGGTCAACTTATCTTTTTTGTTGTTGTCGTTTGCTCATTATCCAAGCCTGTTTCTTGACGTTGAATTTTATGTTAAAATTGGTCTCTTCTCATGTCAGAGTGGGAGGCATTGTCCCAAACTTCAAACCATTTCAAGCTTCTCTTCTCCGAGCTAGGTCTGAAGGTCTGAAAGTGTTTGATGTTTCCCAGGCAGTGTGGTCTGTGGAGAGGTAGGATCACTGCTCTCTCAGTCTTTGTTCTAGATTTTACCCAGGAAGGGCCCTTTCTATTCTGCCTCCACAAGCACTAGCACTCCTTAGGACCCTACAATTACAACAAGTTCACCCACTCACCTCTATCTGTAAGTGCTAATATTCCTCACTATTTGGGAACAGTGAACCAGAACTGCTTATAGGCAGTAGAGTTGACAATCAGCAGCAGCAAGGGGTCTTCTGCAGGCTCTTTGTGACCACTTGCCCAACTCTATTTGCATCTCTTATATGATTGTTTCCAAAGCTACTGCTGCTGCTGCTGCTGCTGCTGCTGCTGCTGCTACTGCTGCTGCTATTGCCACCACTGTTATGGCTACCATCAAGCTCCATTGCTAGTGCTGACTCCATGTGTGCACTTTAGCCTAGCCCCTTCCCCAATGCCAAAGACCTCTCTCACCAACCTCCTAAGTTGTATAAGCCTGGAAAAAATGTCTCATTCTGAACTTTGTTGACTCTCCCCTTCCAAAATCTGATTTGAGCAGTTATTTTAAAGTTGTTCGTAAAGGAATGTTGAGGGAGTTCAGCTATGTTGTTGTCAGTACTCCACCAACTTGGCTCCACCTTCTGTTTAGTTGTTTATAAAGAACTGCTTTTCCATTCTGCTAGCAGGGAAGGCGGGAGCAGAAATCACTTGCAGCTTCTGACAAATGCATAATAGTCTTTTGGGGTGAGGCACAATCATGTAATCTGTCATTTAGAGCTAGTTGGGAGATCTTTTAACCCAAGAATCTTGTTTAGTCACGAGCAATGTGAGGGCCAGAGAAGTTAAGCAACTTGCCCTGGGTCATGTCATTGTTACAAAGACAGAGCAAGGCACAGTATTCCAGCGGACCTCTGGACTTACTCAACCTGACTCCATTCAAGTGGTGAAAGAATCGGTGGGAAAGGGAGTTACTAGTCAGGCCTGATCACTTCCATCCGATTGTAGCAGAAATGGCATTAACTCCAATAGGAGAGGGACCCTGAATGAAGGAAAGTAAATTTTTAAAAGGAAACTTGAGTAATTTCTTGTCAGTCACTCACAGATTCCTTCAGAAGAAAACCTTGTAAAGATCCTTGGGCTTCTACAGCCAGGGTTCTGACACATGCTTTCATTACAGTCAGTCAGTTAATCAAACAAACAATAAACATTTATTATGCTCCTATTACGTGCCAGTACTGCAGCAAGCACTGGAAAAAAAATGAAAGAAAAGACAGTCTGTGACCTCAAGGAGCTCACAATCTAATGGAGAGACAGCATCCAAACAAATATGGAGAAAGCAAGCTCTACATAAGATAAATAGGAAATGATTGATAGAGGGAAGGCAGAGGAATTAAGAGGAGTTGCGGAAGGCTTCCAGTAGAAGAAAGAATTGTTGTTGGGACTGAAAGGAAGCCAGGAATATCAGTAGTCAGAGCAGAGGAGCATTCTAGGCAAGGGGGAGAGGCAGAGAAAATAAAATGTCCAGAGCATGAATCATGAAGAAAATGAAAGGTGAATAAAATGTTCATGGGACAGCTAGGAGGCCAGTGTCACTAGATTAAAAAGTACATGTCAGAGAGTAAGGTGTAAGAAGACTGGAAAGGTGGAAGGGGTCTAAGTTATAAAGAAGTTTGAATGCCAAATAGAGTATTTTGTATTTTCTTGTGCGGTCAATAGGGAGCCACTGGAGTTTATGGAGTAGGGGGTGACATGATTGGACCTGCATTTTAGGAAAACCGCTTCATTGGCTGAATTCATCGATTGTAATGGGGAGAGACTCAATGTATGTGGACCCCCCCCCCAAAAAAAGCTACTGCAGTGCTATAAATGTGAGATGCTGAGGGCCTGAGCTTGAGTGTCACAGAGACAGAGGAGAGAAGGCAAGGTATTCAATAGATGTTGAAAAGATAAAATAAACCAACTTTGGTGCCATCTTGTATGTTGGGTGTGGGGGGAAAGAGAGTGAAGAATCCAGGATGACTCCTAGGCTGGGAGTCTGAGGGGGTATGGTATTGCCTTCTTCAGTAATAGGGAAGCCAGGTGGGAGGGAGCGTTTAGGGAGAAAGATAATGAGTCACTTTTTGGATATATTGAGATTAAGACATCCATGGGACATCCAGTTTGAGATATCTGAAGGGCCGTTGGATAGGTGAGGTTGGAGGTCATCAGAGAGTCTGTGTTCAGCTTTCCATCTTGGATATCCAGCAATCCAAAGTCTCCCAATCAGAAATTCCAGGACCTTCTCTCCTGAGTCACTTACCTCTCCTTCCTCCCACCATGGAGCAGGCCAGAAACAACAGATTTCAGTTTCAAGAAACTTTAGGGTAAATAATGCACAAGAACTGGGCAATGTAAATGATATTAATTAAAGAAAAGATGCTTGCCAATTTCCTTCTGAGATGACTCAGGAGGGAGCAGCTGATACCTGGCTTTCCCAGGATTCTTACTGGAGCCAAGAAAGGTTCTTTAAGAGGATTAGAAAGGACTAAATGTCACTGTTTACTGGCAGTGATTTCACTAAAGGCTTGGGGGAGGGAAAGAATTTTCATAGAGCTTAGAAATAGCAAAGGGAAGAAACCCCTTCATTTTATGAATTTTGAGGAAAATTTTATCAGGAACTCTTGCAATTATTTGCCATTTTAAAAATCAGTGTTTTCCCTTGTGAAGACAGAATCCTTGATATGAAATGAGACAACTTGGCTTCACATCCTTGCTCTTCCTGACACCTCAGGAAACTCATTTAGTTTCTGCCTTTGATCGTCCCAAACTGCCCTTGTAGTTTATGCATGTTCAATGGAGGCAAAAGTTAATGAATGAAAGGCATTTATCAAATGCCTACTATGTTCCAGGCACTGTACAAGCAGTGAGAACAGAATACAGGCAATCAAGAAAGTGGTTGTTTCAAGGAGTTTCCATGTATTTAATGCATAAAGACAAATGAGCAATTGGGCAGCTGGGGAATACATGCTTGGCAGCCTGGTTTGGTAAAAGCAATAACTGATGTGGAATCTTGGTTCCAGAGCTCACCCCTCAGAAGCCACGGTGCCAGAGGCCAATTCCAGGTTCCAGGAATAGGGGAGGAGGATGGATGGAGTGCAGGAAAATGACCAGAAAAGCCTTCTCCGCTTCTCAGAGTTATCATGTTCTATTCCTCAGTGACAGTCTTCTTTCTGGGGTGAGGAGCTTTGTGAATCCATCCAATCAGAATCACCTTTGAAGCCCACACCTATTTGGGAAATCTTCCCTCCTTCATTTGAATATGTGGCTTTTCTGTGAGTACTACTTTGATGACCTTGTCACAAAGCAGTCACATATGTTTGGATAATGCTTAGAGACGATTTTACTCAGCATAAAGTCTATAAGTGAATAGAGAATGTAAGAATAAACTTAAAAATAAGAATAATCTGAAGGACTTAAACTTAAGACTAAAAAAATAGGGCATCACAATAAACAATTTAGCAAGTGCTTTTATGACTACTCTATCCTTAATTCCAGGCATAAGGTGGAATTGGACAAAGGAGTCTACACACAGTCTGAGTTATCTTGTGAGCAGCAAAGGAGTGCAATAACATATCCTTCATAAGAGGTTTATCTCATACTTCCAAGAGGGCCAGTCATCAGGTGCTGATGTCAAAACTCTCTAGTGGATCTGTGACTCAGCACATGAGGAATGGACTAGGCATCCAAATGGACTCAGGCTTGCAACTCAGTCCTCAGTTTATGTATGTATGAATACATGCATCTATGCATACATGTATATATGCATATGTGTATATCCCTACATATGCAAATGTGTATTATGTGTGTATATCTCTATCCATATAGATCCTTTAAGTTCACTTCTGTTGCTTAATCTTTGGTTCTGTGATGTCAATTTCCTTCTCTGGGACTCAGTTTCTACATATGTAAAATGCTGGGGAGGGGAGGAGGAAGATTAGGTGAACTCTATGGTCCTTTCTAGGTCCAAGTCTATAATCCTATGGTGTTCAATCACTCAGTCAGCAAGTGCCTACTATGTGCCAGGCCCTGAGCTAAGCACCAGAGTTCTGAGAAAGCTAAAAGACAATCGCTGTTCTCAGGGAGCTCACAGCTTAAGGAAGCAGATGACATATAAACATATCTGTACAATGAAACCATATAAGGGATAAACTGAAGACAGTCCTAGAGGGCAGGTGCCGTCCTTAAGGATTCTGAACATTCGATTCTTAGTGGGAAAGGTACTAGGTTTGAATCTTAGCTCCCACACATATTCTCTGGATGTTTGAAGACAAGTTCATTCAATGAATCTTGGTTTCCTTATATTTAAAATTAGAACAATAATGTTTCCATTTAGTACATCACATAGCTGTGGGGAAAACTTTGTGTATACTTTAAAAATCAGGAAAATTCAGATTATTAGTATAATCTATGACGAGCTCAGCCGTGCTAGAAGTAGACAAAAAACCCCTCATTCTTCACCCTCCCCCACTCCTAATTATAATCCAAATGAGGAGATGAGATTAATGTGCATGAAATGACACCTATTAAAAGAAAGAGCCTATAACAAGTGCTACCCGGGGAGGGATAGACGCTTGATAATGATAATCCGAACAATTATGAACAATGGATAATGACGAATCTTAGACTTTGCTAGAGCAGAAAAAAGAAAGTTTGCTTGTTTGCTTTTTTTAAAACACTAACACAACAAAACCGTGGGGGATGGTAAATGCTCATCATGCAAAAATTATACGGCTCGCTATATTGGAGAAGAAGAGACGTGCACACACCGGAGGTATCTCTATTGCTCTACGTCTCCACCTGTGCTGGAATTCCCAATCTGCCTTGGTCTGTGGCCTCAGGTAAACTCTTTTCTTTCTGTGAAACTTAGTTTTCTCCTGTTTAAAATGGGCACAATATTACCTTCAGTAGATGCCTTTGAAGATTACTATGAGGATCACGGGAGAGCTGTAGAGGGCTCGTGACTCTTGAACTATGAATGCCAGTGAGTAGAAATGCCAGTGAGGATGATTATTCTTTTTCTGAATGAATGAGCAAGGTGATCAAAAGATCAATCTATGATTTGAAATCTTGTCATAATTATCTTTATGTAAACACATGGGTGTGAATATGTGTATGACATACGCTACATGTGTATATTATGTGTGTGCATGTATATCCACACAGACTATGTGGGATTACAATATTGTAGGAATCTCCCTGCCTCCAATATCTCCCCTCTGCAAGGAGGGAGTGATTCGTTTACTCAACACCGCCCCCCCACACACACACATTTAAATAAGTGATAAAATTTCCCAATCAAAAATATATCTTAGACTAAGTAGGAAAAGGCATTTGGAAAGGCAAGAAACTAGAGCAGGCTTCAGGGATTGCCTATGAATTATCATGCAAGTTGAGAAGGGATTGAATTTAGAAATTGGAGAGAGCATAGCATTCCAATCAATACACTGAGAAGGAACTTCTTGGAAGAAAGAAACCTCAGCTTTGTTTTGAAACACACACACATGAAGACATATATGTACACACTCACACGTACATGTGAGCACACATACACACACACACACATACTCTTTGGCTCGAGTAGGACATTGCCATCTTCAGAGAGTCCAGAAGTGCATGAAACACCTGTTTCCCCATCAACCTTATACTATCCCTCCCAGCTTGGATCTGCTGACAGGAGAGTCATCATTAGAAGCCATGGGGCAGGGGGAGAACTTACATGACTATCACAATGTTGTAATGGCTAACAAGTCTGAAAGACTTCAGAACTCTGGGTAACGGTGAATTGCGGAGACATTTAAAGAACAATGATACAGCATGGTTCCCACTTCTTGATAGACTGGCCATGGGCTGGAGATGCAGAATAAGGCCTTCAGTTTCAGACAAGCTGGTGTGTGTAATTTTTAGACTAACTGTTCATCTGCATTGTAAGAGAAGGCTTCTGTTGAGGAAAAGAAGTGAGTGAGCAAAGATCTAGATGGAAAATAATTTTAAAAAGAAAAAAGCACATAAAACATGTAAAGCAGTTTAAAAGACATTGAAAAGGTGATACAAACAGGCCAATTTTGTTACTACATTAATATATTTAAAAGATAGCTAACTGAACTTAACAGTTCACATATATACTCATCTTTTCTCTGTTTCTTTGTATATTGAAATACTTCCGGTTTCCTGATGTTTATAATGTTTATTACTTTTAAAGGGAAAAAATAAAGTACAAAGAAAGATTTATATGTTGGGTAAGCATGAACAAATGTTTATGCTCTAAGCAGAGGCAGCTTCCAGCAGAATTCTGCCTCAGACCACCAAAGGTGGGATTTTGGGGGAAGCTGAACTATAAATAGGGGGCTATGACTTGGGCTTTGCCCCAGATCCATGGAAGCAATTTTAGTCCTTCAACAGCACAGAAAAAAAATAATTAAACTTACTACTTAGTGATCTTAGCACGACTGCTTAATTAAAAACTGAAGATTCCAGATGGCATCATTGCTCTCTGCAACAGCCTCATCCAGTCTGATCCCTTGCCAATGGTTCCACAGTGGCCAGTGCTATTGGGCCCAGGGCGTGGAGTGGGGACAGGAGCTGGGAGGAATGGTTTTGTCTCCCTCTCTGTTGGAGCCTCCTTCCCTCCCTACTGCGGTTGAATTTGTCTTAAAAAAGTTTATCTCAGAGCACAGTTCATATTACCACCCCTCCCCCCAGTTTAAAAAAGTATTTCTTCTAGCTTGGGGGAGAAGTACTATGTGCCTACATTGTTAAATAGGAACTGGAAGATAGGGTGGAAGTCACTGCCTTTGTTTGGCTCCAAATATCTATGGAAACTATTTTGACTCCTAGTTTTTCATTTTCAGAGAAAGAGAAAGAGACAGAGACAGAGACAGAAGCACACAGAGATAGACAGAGTGACAGAGAGAAAGAGACAGACAAGTAGAAATACAGAGACAGAGATAGACAGAGACAGAGAGACACAGAGAGAGAGACAGAGAAAGAGAGAGAGACAGAGAGAGAAGGTGATTTAAAAGACTCTCAATTCTTGTTTGAATTCTGAAATCAGTCCACATAATTTAGAGACTTCTTGTTGTTCTGCCACATAATCCATTCTTGTGTGTTCCTTCTGCATTTTACATCAAAATGTTTATTTATGTGAATTTATGAACAGTTCTGTTTCATTTAAAAGGCAGACAACTCAGCTTTTTCTTTTACACTGTACAAGATATTCGAATAGATAAAAAACCCTAACCCTATATTATTTCTCTGTGACATTCTAATTCTCACAACTCTAGATTCTATTTCCTATCTCCTGGTCATCTAAGTATTTGGGGTCACACTATCACAGAATCCTCACTATCATCGAGCCTTCTTGGCCTGACATGATTTTGGCTTTGCTTCGCTAAGCTCTGTATCAAGTACAAAGCTCTTGATTCATTTCGAATGGACAAACATTTATTAAATACCTACAATGTAAGGACTGTGTTAGATGCTGGGCTTGGGAATGTCACCCATAACTCTGAAACAAGGCTCTAAGGTACAGCCACATAGGGAAGCAGAGAACTCTTTCAACAGTTCCCTTGAAGGAGGGCTCCTACACTAGCGGACACTGCTTTTCTCACCAGCTATACTCATTGGATTGGACTCTACTATGCCCCAATCCCAGGGAACTTCTACCTCATGCCCTGTCCCTCCTTTATAGGCTTCCTTTTGTGCTATCCTCCCTCATTAGACTGTATGCTCTTGGAGGGAAAAGAATTGTGTTTCTTTTTCTCATCTGTATACCAGTGCTTATCACAGTGCCTGGCACATAGTAGGTGCTTAATGTATATTGGCTGACTTTGGGGTAATGGTGAAATCCAATTTTTAACCATCCCTAAGTGAGACTGAGATGGAGTGAGGGAGGAGGAAATAGGATTTAATTAGACCAAGGAATTGTGAGTTTGAGATGTTTCAAGGAGCATTGCCATGGGTATCAAAATCCCCTAGAATAAAGGTAGGAGTGGGAGATGGTAAGCTGCGGTCAGACTTTTTTGAGAAAGGAAGGGCAATGATCTCATTCTTCCAAACTTCTGGTGTCCTGTTTCCCTTGCAAATTCTCTCAGACTCCACATTTATTTATATTTATTCTCTTTAATTTTTTTCTATATTCATGCCTATATAACAACTTGTGTCTCCCACTAGAATGAAAGCTTATTTTGAGTTCTTGTGTTTGTGTCCTAAGAACTTAGCACAATGCCATAGTAGGTGCTTAATCACTACCCATTGATTTGTTGATTATTTGATAGGTTCATGCAAAGTGGGTTCAATCTTGGAAAAAGGAGAAGATACTTAGAACTTACTCATTTTCTCATGCCAGAACTCTTCTAAAGAACATAAGAATTACATTTATTTTGCTACCAAGAAGAACAGCTGTTAGAAACATCAGAACTTGGCTTATAGCTCTCTTTTAAATGCTCAGCCTGGCAAAATATCAAATAGATGGCAGGTTAGATTTAATTCAGCCACTGGTGCCTTTACAAATTCAGGATCACTTGTCACTTTTTGTTGGGTCCTCAAGGATCTCTTTAGTCTTCTAGACGTGTGATACTAACTTGGATGTCCCCTAACACCACAAAAGTGGAATAAACTCTTGGTTCTTAAGAATTCAAGAAACTCTAGCCTTTGGTGAGCACCACCTTCCATCAAAACCACCACAGTCCACATGACTCACAATATTAGTGAAGGCAGAGCTATAGCCTGCTGCTCTAAGTTATCATTTTCACTCTGTGGCGTGATTTGTCCTTTTGTCATTCACTAAGTCAGTGGATCTGTCTCATGTGAGTTCCTCCTCACTTGGGGAGCCACGTGGCTCTGTGGAGGAACTGAGAAGTTATCTCTTCAGATAATGCCTGTGTCCGATTGTTTCCTTTTGGGCGATATGTCTCTGCATTGGATTCCCTTTAAAGGCCAAACTCACTTCAGTCAGTGTTTCCACAATCTGGCTAGCAGCTTCTGTGTGGGTGAAAGATCCACCCACAGCCAGCACCCAGAAAGCTGCTGACAGCACAGGTTCTTTTGATCTGCTTAACTAAGGAAAGCAAGGTGAAGGGGTTTGACAAGCTTACTTTAATTCAGCACACAAATATCATTCACTTAGTTCAGGAGAAAAAGCCAGCACCTTGAACTTCAGAGCAAAATACAAGCAAACTACAGACATCAACAGACAGACCCAGTACGATTCATAGTTACCAACATCTAGGTTCAGCCCGGGAGCTCAGAACAAGGGCTGGCCCAGAGTCAAGCGCACCACCACTGCCTCGGCAAAGAGCTCCAAGGAAGAGGAGGCCAAGCCCTGGTTTTATACCTTTTTCAGTGTCAGGGGTGAGTCACACATTTGACTCACCCATGTGACCTGAAATTGTCACAAAGAGGGGACTTAAACCCATGTGGTCTAAAAGCCTCTGCTGTCCCAGACACGTAAACTAGGCCCTCCCTGGAGTTAGCCCCACCTTGGGCCCCACCTTAGTTGACAATCCACACCCACACAGGATTTACAACTAATAGGGGTTTGGGCTCGGGATTAGCACCTAGTAAGGCTCAATGAAATACACT
>JAQQSZ010019346.1:0-10385 GCA_028646595.1 Phalanger gymnotis
AGGTGATTCTTGGTTTAAATCCTAGCTCCATTGACCTCCGGAATATCGAATTCCAAGCCCTTCTGTCTCTTAGTGTAGAAGCTTCTAGATCTTGGGTTATTCTGATTGTGTTTCTCTTCCCAATTTTTCCTCTACTTCTCTAACTTGCTTTTCTAAATCCTTTTTGAGTTCTTCCATGGCCTGAGACCAGTTCATGTTTTTCCTGGAGGTTTTTGTTGTAGGCTCTATGACTTTGTTAACTTCATCTGACTGTATGTTTTGGTGTTCTTTGTCACCATAGAAGGATTCCAGAGTCTGAGACTGAATCTGGGTGTGTTTTCGATGCCTTGCCATATTCCCCTCCAACTTAATTAACCTTTGAATTTTTCAACGGGGCGTGGCTGCCTATAGACTAAAGAGTTCTATGTTCCATGCTTGGGCGGGTGCGCTGCCTCACCAGCACTCCTCCTTCCCCAAGACCCCCCTGCCTGGATTGGGCTTAAATCTTCAGCAGGCTCTGCACTCCTACTCTGATCAGCCACTTGATTCCTCCCACCAGGTGGGCCTGGGGTCAGAAGAAACTGCAGCCTAGTTCTAAAGCTGCTCCACCTGTGCTGCCCCAGGGGCGGTGGCTGAACTGCAAACTCAGTCATGCAGCTTTTCCCACTAACCTTCTCTGATATCTTTGCTGTTTGTGGGTTGTGAGGTCTGGTACATGCCACAGCTCAGTATTTCAGGATGCCAGGGCACTCTCCGCTCGTCTCCTGGTCTGGTAGGTCCGCGTCTGGTCTGTTCGCGCCGTGCGTGTTGGGCTCAGCTCTGCTCCCCTCACCTGGGGGATGGGAGCTCCGTGTGGGATAGACCTTACCCAGAGACCATCCAGGCTGTCCTGGGCTGGAGCCCTGCTTCCCTCTGCCACTTTGTGGGTTTTGCAGCTCTAGAATTGGTTCAGAGCCATTTTTTTTATAGGTTTTTGGAGGTACTTGGTGGGGAGCTCAAGTCAGTCACTGCTTCCTAGCCGCCATCTTGGCTCCGCCCCCTCTTTTTTTGTTCTTGAAGAAAATTTGATTCATTTCTCAAACTTCTTTTTCTAAATGATTTTTCAGCTTATAATGAGCTTGACAGGTCATTGTGAAAAGTATCCACTATTAAACTGTCTCTCATTATGGAAGAAAGGGCAAAAATTTGTAGCATATTTCCTTTAAACGATGTTTTTGTACTAGAAGTTAGGAATTTAGATTATTTATTTGGGGGGAGCTTAACAAAAACATATGAATATAAAGTATGCAGCTTAATATACTATAGGTGCAATCATTCCAGCCATAGATAAACTAAAATATTCATTGTCAGGATTTTGTTTTTCTATATGGAGTTTAAAACCCATTGTATGTGCCTTGCAAGAAATAAAGGATAAGATTTTACATATGAAATCTGATTTGACCTCTCACTTATCTAAGTATTTTAAAATATATGCAAAGTTCTGTTTGAATTTGGATTATGGGAAAGCTCACATATCTGTATTTTTTTCTGCTGAATTGATAAAAACAATTGACTTGGTAATGTATTGAGCCATTTCCTTGACTTTATTTAACTCCATAAATCACGGAATTTAAGTACTCTCTACTCTTCATCTCAACTCTTTTTTATTAAAATGAAATCTGAATAGCTTATACTTCTGCTATACCTGGAAGAAATTGTATATACTGTCAGTAAATTACATTCCTTGATTTTGGTTAAAAAATGCCTTTGAGTGATTTATTTTTTCTTTTTACATAACCACTCTCTCCACTCCAAATTCTGGATGGAATCTTACTTTTTTTTTTATTTATTTTTAATATGTTTAGTTTTCAGCATTGATTTTCACAGGCGTTTGAATTACAAATTTTCTCCCCATTTCCACCCCCCACCCCAACTCCAAGATGGCATACACTCTGGTTGCCCTGTTCCCCAGTCTGCCCTCCCCTCTGTCACCCCACTCAGAGCCATTTTTTAATAGGTTTTTGGAGGGACTTGGTGGGGAGCTCAGGGCAGTCCCTGCTTTCCAGCTGCCATCTTGGCTCCATTCCCCTGGAAGCTTCCTTTTAATGAAGAAAAACAAATTACCAGTATTGTCTGACACAGAGACAGTGCTTGACAGTGTTCTTTCCTTCAGGTCCTCTGCCTCTTAGTGTGAGGAAAGAGTTACCTTTGATTATCTCTTTTCTAGAACCTTCATTAGTTTTGTGTTTCTGAGAAGAGCAAAGTCTGTCAGGGTTAGTCATCACAGATTCCACATATCTGTGGTTGTGTATAATGTTCTCTTGGTTCTGCTTTGCTTACTCAGAATTATATCGTGTAGGTTTTTCCAGATTGTTATGAAGTCTGTATCATCCCCATTTCTTATAGCACAATAGTATTCCATTACCTTCATATACTACAACTTGTTCAGCCATTCCCTAATAGATAGACATCCCCTTGATTTCCAATTCTTTGCTGCTACAAAAAGAGCCGGTATAAACATTTTTGTACATATGGGTCCTTTTCCCACTTGTGTGATCTCTTTGGGATACAACTCTAGAAGTGGTATTGCTGGGTCAAAGGGTATGAACATTTTTGTAGTCCTTTGGGCATAGTTCCAAATTGCCCTCCAGAATGGCTGGATCAGTTTAAAATTCCACCAGCAATGTAACAATGTTCCAGTTTTCCCACATCCTCTCCAGCATTTATTATTTTCCTGTTTTGTCATTTTAGCCAATCTGACAGGAGAGAGATGGTATCTAAGAGTAGTTTTGATTTGCATTTCTCTAATCAGTAGTGATTTTGAGCATTTTTTTCATATGACTATAGATATCTTTAATTTCTTCCTCTGAAAACTGCCTGTTCATATCCTTTGACCATTTCTCAGTTGGGGAATGACTTGTATTCCTATAAATTTGGCTCAGTTCCCTGTATATTTTAGAGATGAGGCCTTTATCAGAGACACTGATTGTAAAGATTTTCTCCCAGTTTTCTGCTTCCCTCCTAATCTTTGTTGTATTAGCTATTTTTATACAAAACATTTCAATTTAACATAACAAAAATTATCCATTTTGCATTTTGTAATACTCTCTATCTCTTGTTGTGTCATGAATCCTTTCCTTTTCTGCAAATCTGATAGGTAAACTATTCCTTGCTCTCCCAAATTGCTTATAGTTTCAGCCTTTATTCCTAAATCGTGAACCCATTTTGACTTTATTTTGGTGTATGGTGTAAGATATTGGTCTATGCCCAGTTTCTGCCCTAACATTTTCCAATTTTCCCAGCAGTTTTTGTGAAATAGTGAATTCTTAGCCCAGAAGCTAGATTCTTTGGGTTTATCAAAAAGTAGATTGCTATAGTTGTTAACTTCTCCATCTTGTGTACCTGTCCTATTCTACTGATCCACAACTCTGTTACTTAGCCAGTACCAAGTAGTTTTGATGACTGCTGCTTTTTTATAGTACAATATATCTGGTATGGCTAGACTACTTTCCCTAGCATTTCTTTTCATTAATTCCCTAGATATTTTAGACCTCTTGTTCTTCCAGATGAATTTTGTTGTTTTATCCAGCTCTGTAAAATAATTTTTTGGTAGTTTGATTGGTATGGCACTAAATAAATATATTAATTTAGGTAAAGTTGTCATTTTTATTATATTAGCTCGGTCTAACCATGAGCAACTGATATTTTTCCATTTATTTAGGTCTGACTTTATTTGCGTGAAAAGTGTTTCATAATGATGTTCATATAGGCTCTGGGTTTGTTTTGGCAGATATACTCCCAAATATTTTATAGTGTCTACAGTAACTTTGAGTGGAATTTCTTTCTATCTCTTGCTGTTGGGCTTTGTTAGTAATGCATAGGAATGCCGAGGATTTGTGTGGGTTTATTTTATATCCTGCAACTTGGCTAAAGTTGTGTATTATTTCAAGTAGTTTTTTACTTGATTCTCTAAGTAAATCATCATATCATCTGCAAAAAGTGATAATTTAGCCTCTTCTTTGCCTATTCTAATTCCTTCGATTTCTTTTTCTTCTCTTACTGCTGCAGCTAACGTTTCTAGTACCAAATTGAATAGTAGGGGTGATAATGGACATCCTTGTTTCACCTCTGATCTTATTAGGGATGCATCTAGCTTATTTCCATTACAAATAATGCTTGTTGGTGGTTTTAGGTAGATGCTATTTTTAATTTTAAGGAAGGCTCCATTTATTCCTATGCTTACTAGTGTTCTTAATAGGAATGGGTGTTGTGTTTTGTCGAAGGCTTTTTCTGCATCTATTGAGATGATCATATTGTTTCTACTAGTTTAGTTGTTGATATGATCAATTATGCTGATAGTTTTCCTAATATTGAACCAGCCTTTTTTTCCTGGAATAAATCCTAACTGGTCATAGTGTATTATTCTCATGATAAGTTGTTGTAATCTTTTTGCTAATATTTTATTTTATTTAAAAATTTTAAATTTTTAAATTTTTTATTTTTAATTAAATTTTTAATTAAATTAAATTTAATTATTAAATTAATTAAATATTAATGATTAACTAATTTAAAAAATTTTAATTAAATTTTAATTAAAAATTAAAATTTAAAATAAAAATATTTTATTTAAAAATTTTACATCACTATTCATTAGGGAAATTGGTGTATAATTTTTTTTCTCTTTTTTGACTCTACCTTTTTTTGGGTATTAGTACCATATTTGTATCATAAAAAGAATTTGGTAGGACTCCTTCTTCACTTGTTTTCCCAAATAGTCTATAAAGTATAGGAATTAATTGTTCTTTAAATGTTTGATAAAATTCACATGTAAACCATCTGGCCCTGGAGATTTTTTTGATGGTTTGCTCAATTTTTTTTTCTGAGATGGGGTTATTTAGAAATTTTACTTCCTCTTCTGTTAACCTGGGTAATTTATGTTTTTGTGAATGTGCATCCATATCCCTAATGTTGTCAAATTTATGGGCATACAGTTGGGCAAAATAATTCCCAATTATTGTTTTGATTTCCTCTTCATTAGAGGTAAATTCACCCTTTTTATTTTTGATACTGGTAATTTTATTTTCTTTTTTTTAATCAAATTGAGTAAAGATTTATTGATTTTATTGTTTTATCATAAAACTAGCTCTTTTATTTATTAATTCAATAGTTTTCTTGGTTTCAATTTTATTAACCTCTCCTTTGATTTTCAGTATTTCTAATTTGGTATTTAATTGCGGATTTTCAATTTGTTCTTTTTCTAGCTTTTTCAGTTGCATGCTCAATTCATTGATCTCCCTTTTCTCTGTTTTATTCATGTAAGCATTTAGAGATATAAGACTTCTCCTAAGAACTGCTTTTGCTGCATTGAGAAGTTTTGGTATGTTGTCTCATTATTGTCATTCTCTTGTTTCCCTGATTTGTTCTTTGGCCTACTCATTGTTTAGAATTAGATTATTTAGTTTCCAATTAATTTTTAGCTTATTTTCTATGGTTCTTTATTACAAATAATTCTTATTGCATCATGATCTGAAAAGGATGCTTTGACTACTTCTGCCTTTCTGCACTGGATTGTGAGGTTTTTATGCCCTAGTACATGGTCAATTTTTGAGCATGTACCATGTACCGCTGAGAAGAAAGTATATTCCTTTTCATCCTCATTCAGTTTTCTCCAGAAGTCTATCATATCTGTCTTTTCTAAAATTTTGTTCACCTCCTTACCTTCTTTCCTGTTTATTTTGAGGTTAGATTTATCATGTTCAGAGAGGGGGAGATTAAAGTCTCCCATTATTATTGTTTTGCTGTCTGTTTCTTCCTGTAACTCCCTTAACCTCTCCTCTAAGAATTTGCATGCCATACCACTTGGTTCATATATATTAAACAATGATATTGCTTTTTTTTTATGGTGCCTTTTTGCAGGATGTGGTGTCCTTCCTTATCTCTTTTAATTTAATCTATCTTTACTTTTGCTTTGTCTGAGATTAGGATTGCTACACCTGCTTTTTTAACTTTAGCCGGAATGCAATGTATTTTACTCCAGCCTTTTACCTTTACCCTGTGTGTATCCCCCTGTTTCAAATGTGTTTCTTGTAAACAGTATATTGTAGGATTATGGTTTTTTGATGCATTCTCCTATCTGCTTCCATTTTGTGGGATAGTTCATCCCATTCACATTCACAGTTATGGTTTCTATCTGTGTCTTTTTCTCCATCCTGTTTACCCCCTTTTTATGCTTTTATCTCTCCCTTTACCCTTCCACTCTTGAACAGAGTTTTGCTTTTGACTGCTGCCTTCCTCAGTTCACCCTCCCTCTTAATTCCCCTTCCTTATCTTACCGTTTTCTACTCTCTACTTCTTCCTTCCCTTCTGACCACCCCTCTCCCTTTTTTCCCCCTTTGTCCACCTACTGCACAGGTTAGATTTCTGTACTTGTCAGGATATGTTATTCCCTTCTTGAATCAGATCCAATGACAGTAAAGCTGAAATGCTGCTCTTCTCCCTCCACTACAATGTGTTTTGTGCCTCTTCATTTGATGTAATTTACCCTTTTCTGCTACCTCCTTAGCTCTTCTCCCATAATCCTCCTTTTACATCTCTTAATTATGTTTTTTATCCTTATATCAGTTATTTTATACAGACATCCACAGTCTATGTGTATTCCTTTCAGTTGTCGTAATAGCTGCACCATTCTCAAGATTGACATATATATGTGTGTATATATATAAAACATACATAAGATGATGTAATCCTATATAAAAATGTAAATAATTTGCCCTTATTGATTAATAAGGTTTGTCAGAGTTTTTTTTTTCCCTGTTTACTTCTTTATGTCTCTTGAGTTTTGTATTGGGAGATCAAATTTTCCGTTGAGTTCTGGCCTTTTCATTAGGAAGGTCTGGAATTCCCTTATTTTGGTGAATGTCCATCTCCTTGCCTGAAGAATTATGCTTAGTTTTGCTGGGTAGTTGATCCTTGGTTGTACTCCCAGCTCCTTTGCCCTTCAGAATATCATATTCCATGCCAAAGGTTTTTCATCTATTCCTCAGTCAGCAGACACTCACTTTGTTTCCATTCGCTATCTTAAAAAATACTTTGAATATTTTGGTACAATTGGAACTTTGCTTTTCTGTTTAACTTCTTTGGGTTATATATCCATTGGTGTAATTCTTGAATTAAAGTGTATAGACACTTTAGTCACTCATGTAATTACAAAGAGGAATATGAACTATTAGACCACTTCAGAATTCCACCAACAGAGTTGATGGGTGCCTTTCTTCTCTTAGTCCTTCTAACATTTCCTGTTTCACAATCTTTCTTCATTTTCTCCAATTTGTGTGGTGTGATGTAGTGTTAATCTGCATTTCTCTTTTAGTTAATTGAAGTGTGTTTTCCTGTGGTCATTTATAATTTGCAATTCTTTTTAGCAATTTTATTTAACTACTGTCTGTTTGCTCATATCCTATGCCCTATTTGGGGAATGGCTCTTGGTCTAATAATTTTGTTACTTGCCTGTATATTTTGTATGCCAGACTTGAATTCATTCTTTTTAGACCCTGACCCTATTCCATGTTTTCTGTATTGTTTGTGGAAGTGATTTCATTTGGATAGGCCATGCTACTGATAAAGTGAATTGGCCAATTCAACTTATGTATTAATTAATGCCTATTATATGACATGCATTTTGCTTACATGCTAGAGATAAAAATGAAAATTGTAGGGCAGAATTGCCCTTAAAGAGCTTACATTCTACTGGCATATGTCAGCATATGTATAGATAAGTCAATAAAAAATATACATAAAGTAAATGAAAAGGCATTTTGAAAATGGAGAGAGCACTCTTAAGAGATATTATTAGTAAAGGCTTCATGTAGTAGTAGATGGTACTTGAGCTGAGCCCTTAAGGCAGCTAGGATTTTCATGAAATTGAGATAATGACGCAGAGTATTCCAGGCATGGGGAGGACAGTTTGTGCAAAATCAGGGATTTTGGACATGGAGTGTTGCAGTATGGGCTTGTCTTCTTTGCTCCAGGGCCATAGATAGCACAAGTCACTCTGGTGTGTCATTTTGCCAGTATATACCATTCTTTACATGTGGTCCCAAGTGAGAGAATATAGCTAAATATGTGTGCCTCTTCTCTACCTTCTCAACTTGCCGCAACAGACATTAGAAACCCTCCTCACTGTCAGTCCACAGTATCACTTTCGTATATATAGGCCCAATTCATCCGTTGATTTTGTTCATTAAAGAGTAACCTAGTGAACTGAAAGATTTATGATACGAGTTCTGGTTAATATTTAGTAAGGAGGTCAAACAGTTATGAGAACCACAAATCCTAACAAGGATTATTTATAAGTTGAAATTAGAACTGGATGAAACAATAAGAAAGAAAAACAATTAAATTGTAGTCTGATTAAATGTCAAATAGTTCTTGTCTCTTTTGGAGTACCAGAAAGGGAGAGATTTAAGAGATTTAAGACTAGGGTTGTGTACTTCAAAAATTTTTCAATTAAAACCATAATGTTTCATGTAAACAAACCTTTCTATATTCATATTTATTACAAAAAAATTCTTTAAAGGGGTGGCTATTTCAAAATGCCTTATTGGTAAAAATGTTAATTTTTGTCAAATTTCTCAAATAATTGGAAATTCTAAAATGCCAAACTAACTGCCAAAGTCGTCTTCCTCCATTATCGCTAAACTCAAGTTTTGCAACAAACTTTCCATTTTTTTTTTCAATTGCTATTGAGAAATATAACTAGGTCATTAACCATTCAAAAGGAACTAGTTGGGAATAAGGTAACCAATAAGGTAACATCACCCAGTTTTAGTGTTAAATTCTTTTTTTCTTTGAGTTTTTCTTTATCTACCACGAGTATGTTTCATCTAGTGTCAGTATACTTTCAGTGATCCTTCTAGTTACAGTGATGTATTACAGTGAACCCATAATCTATTGTTAGGTCGATAGTGACCAATGCCATGAACTTACTGCACACTTGGCTGGAATTTGGGGTAAAGTATATGTCCACACAATAGAAAAGGATCTTTATTGTCTTGTTTGGACCTTGATAGCAATACAGTATAGGTATCCAGTGTACTCATGAAAGTAAAATTGTCTGAGTGTCATCAAGTGAGAGGTCATCCAGTGAGAGAAGAGAAAAGTTGTGTTGATTAGTCATGGCCAGCCTCATGAGTAACATCCTTTTAGACCTAGTTCTTTGCTGACTTGACAAACAACAGACAAAAACAGCTTCCTTCCCGGTAACATGTATCTGCAGTCTGACAGCATATCAAGAATATCATACTTGTTGATTGTTAGACCCTTCTCGTGTTTCATATTGGGATAAATTATACTACTCTAAAGAGTCTAGAACACATAGCTAAAGATTATGAAGTCCTGGGGAAAACATTAAGATCTTGGGGGACTGGTGGTGTTTTCTTCACAGCTGCTAATTGAAGGTAGAGAATTCAGGAAGGGCAGACTGGGTAGTGAACATCTGTCTTAAAAGATGGTGTTTGAGAATAGGATTTGGATTTCTGGACACCACAGCTTAAAAAATAGGAATGATATACTCTTTTTTTTTTTTTAAGAACAAGGCAATTTGTTAATGAATCTGGTATAGTTTGTCCTAATGTTTCTTGTTGGCAGCTGCCACCTGTCCGGCAGTTCTGTCCAGGTCTCTCTGTCCCTGAGGTGTCAGCTTCCGGCCCCCATCCTGGTCCTTTTCCACCATCTTGAGGCCTTCCAAGGACTGCAGGACCCTCTGGGCCACGCTCTTGGAGCCCCTACTGAAGTGACTTGGCATTACCCTGTTGCGCTGGCGCCCCCCGTAGATCTTGGTCATAGATCCTACGCCGCCCCCGCCTCGGAGGTAAAGGTGCCGGGCCATGGAGGCAGCCCGGGTGTAGAACCGGTTCTCGTCATAGGGCGCCCCCTCCTTTTGTTTGGCCAACTTGACCGTGTCCACCCATTCCAAGAATACTACATGCTTAGGCAGTCACTGGAGAGTGTAGGGTGTTTAAGCCTAAAGGAGACAAAACTAACAACAAGTTAAACCAAGACAAAGAACAAAAGAGTAAGCAAGTATGGGCTATTATACTTCAAATAAAATCGCCCCAATTCTGGTCGAGACTCCAATTATTCAAGAATTTGATCCCATAGCCTAACTCAGGTAGGAAATGTTTCTTTTCAAAAGGAACACAATGAGGAAGCTAAGCTAAGAGGATCCCATCCTAGATAGGGACTAAGATTGTCCTCCCAGCCTTTCCCCAGATGTACAAGAGAACACAATGGGAAAATTAAATCAAGAGGATCCCATCCTCATCTCCAAATGTAGTAGGAAGGCCGAATTTATAATCTCAAGTATAATCATGTATATGTTTGAATGGTTCGAAATCGCAAGGTATGAGAGGTTCTCTAAGGAGAAAACA
>JAQQSZ010019347.1:0-10385 GCA_028646595.1 Phalanger gymnotis
TTTTGAGAGGACTTCTGTTGTACAAAGTTTCATAAATGTCAGTCTGCTATAGTGTAGTGAATAGTACAATTCCTTTGAAGTCAAGAGACCTGGGCATGAAGTTCATCTCCAATTCTAAGCCACTGTGTGACCTTGGAAAAATCATTTCCCTTCTCCAAACTTCAGTTTCCTCATCTGACAAATGAGGCTAATAGTGTTTGCATTCTGATTTCCTCTTCAACTCACACAGTTCTTGGGAGTCAGTGCAAATAAACATTTATTAAGCGCCTACTGTGTGATGTGCCAAGCACTGTGCTGAGAATTGGAGATGCAAAGAAAGGCAAAAGACAGTCTTTGTTCTCAAGGAGCTTCCAATTTAATGGGACTGACAATATTCAAACAATAATGTATAAACAAGCTATATCCAAGATAAGTTCACAATAATAAACAGAGGAGAGGCTCTAGAATTAAGGGGAACTGGGGAAGGATTCCTACATGTAGAAGGTAGAATTTTAGCTGAGTCTTGAAAAAAGCCAGGGAATGCAGGAGGAAAAGATGAAGAGGGACAGCATTCCAGGAAGGGGGACAGCCAGTGAAAATGCTCAGTGTGAGGATGGAGTATCCTATTTGATAAATAGTGAAGAGGCAAATTCTACTATCTCAAAATATGTGGGGGGCAGGGAGGAGTGTAAGGTTTATGATGGAAACCTTGGGGGAAAGTTGAGGGAGGATAAGTTATAAAGGGCTTTAAACATCAAACAGGGGAATTTAAATTTGATCCTAAGAGGTTGTAGGGAGTCACAGGAGTTTGTTGAGTAGGGGAGTCAACATGGTTGGACCTGTACTTTAGGAAGATCATTTTGATAGCTGAGAGAAGGGTGGACTAGAGTGAGAAAAATCCCTTATAAACTGCAAATTGCAAGAAACATGAACCATTATTTTCCCTTTTCTGATCAGTTGTTTTCGGTCATTCTTCATGACCCCATTTGAGGTTTTCTTGGCAAAGATACTGGAGTGGTTTGCCATTTGCTTTTCCACCTCCTTTTACAGATGAGGAAACTGAGGCAAACAGGGTTAAGTGATTTGTGTGGGGTCCCACAGCCAATAAGTGTCTGAGGCCAGATTTGAGCTCCTGAAGATGAGACTTCCTGACTCCAGGCCTGGTACTCTATCCACTGCACCACCCGGATGCCCTCAGAGGACAGGGTAGCTTAGGAAAAATTGGTACATTACACCAGAGTGCTGGACTTCCAAGTCAAGCTGAATCCTGCCTCCAGCCCTTACTCACTATGTGACTATGCTCATGTCTCCTTAGTATCTCTGTGCCTCAGTTTTCTCACTGTAAATTGGAGATTGTTTCAACAATCTGGCTAGCAGCTGTTGTGGGGGTGAAAGACCAACACAAGCCCAACAACAAGCATGCTACTAGCATGCTACTAAAGTACTTTTGATCTGCTTTTCTAAGGAAAGCAACATTAAGGGGCTAACAAGCTTACTTTAATTCAACATACAAATATTATTCACTTAGTTCAGGGGAAAAAAAAGCCAGCAACCTGGACTTCAGAGCAAATTACAAAGTACAAACATCGACAGACAGACCCAATACAGATTCATAGTTACCAACATCTAGGTTCAGCCCTGGAGCTCAGAACAAGGGCTGGCTCAGAGTCACGTGCGCCACCACTGCCGTGGGTAAGAGCTCCAAAAAAGAGAAGGCCAACCCCTGGTTTTATATCTTTTTCAGAGTCAGGGGTGAGTCACGCATGCAACTCACCCAGGTGACCTAAAATCGTCACAAAGAGGCGACTTAAACCCACACGGTCTAAAAGCCTCTGATGTCCCAAACATGTCACTCAAACTCATGTAAACTAGGCCCTACCCTGAAGCAAAGAAGTCACCAAGGACTCCCAATCTAATCAAGGAAACAAAGGCCAAACTCTTCAAAGGCACTTGGTTGAACTGAGTGCTAAGAGCCCATTTTGTTTACCAACACAGGGATAATACTAAATGTAGCACCTATCTCCTAGGCCTGTTGTGAGGAACAAGTGAGGTTATGTGTGTCTAATTTGTATCAATGTCATTTACTATTTTTACCAACACCCCCACAAAAAACCTTAAAAAGCTTGCTTTATTGGTACTTTTTGCAAGCCTATTCCATTAATTCCATAATTAGTTTACCTCTTCACAGGAAACATGTGTTACTTTTTAGGAGGCAGTATGTGGTAGAGTGGAAAATATTCTGCATTTAGAGTGAGAGCCTCTGACATGACCTGTGTGGCTTTGGTCTCAGTATGATGTTCAGTCACTTCAGTCATGTCTTCATGACCCCATTTGGGGTTTTCTTGGCAGAGACACTGGAATGGTTTGCCAGTTCCTTCTCCAGATATTTTACAGATGAGGAAACTGAGGCCGACAGTGTTAAGTGACATGCCCAGGGTCACATAGCTAGTGTCCGAGGCCAGATTTGAGCTCAGGTCTTCCTGACTCCAGGACTGTCTATCCACTGTGCAACCTAGCTGCCTAATCGAAAGGATGCTGTATTGTCCCTCATGGAGTTACAAATATTTAAAAGTCTTGACATATGCATTGTAACGGTTTCATGTGTCTCATCACATTTGATCCTCATCAAAGAACTGGGAGGATATAGGAACATAGGCGACATTCTCCTTTTTGACAAACAAGGACATCTTCATCACCTTCATTTTCCATTGGGACTTGATTTGTTTTTGTCAAAGGTCACATAGCAATTCAAATGCCACAGCCCAGCTTCACTCAACTTACCACTGAGCAAAGGTTATCAAAAAGTTATCAAGAGTGAAAACTGGCAGGATTTGCTCCCAGGTCAAGAGACATGAAAGCAAAGAGAGGTGTTCAGTTGTTCCGGATCTGCTGGGGGAGGAAGCATGCTTTTGGACACCAAGAATTTCAGGTGCTGACAGCAACCTCCAAATTTTGGTATGCTAGAGAAAAATTCCAGCGACCCCACCCCCACTCCAATTATGATTCTACATATTTCACCCTAACTTTCACCCATGACCATTCCCACAAATGAGAAATTAACCCTTCTTTAACGTTTCCCCACAATTCATGATGAAATCTTCACTAAAGGAAAAAGGCGTCAGTGAAGGCCAGGGTCATCTACCACCCTATTCACACTTTACCTTTCAAAAAATGAATGCCTTGTCATTGCTCACATTAGAACTCATTTATAAGGTTTTCTCATTTAAAAAATCACATGTGAACTGTTTTTTTCGGATACACAGTTGCATTAGGTATATTCCTTCTCGCTTAATGTCTTTAAAATCCACAGACAAATGTGTCTGCCAACCCTGAGCACACTGAGCTGAATTTTGGTCTGGCTTACAGAAAAGATGCAGAGTTTTCAGTATTTGGTATGGCATGTAATTTTCCCCAAACTGCCAAGTACTTATTAATCATTTAATTTTATATCTCAAGTGTACTTAATTGAATAGCTAACGTGACAAAATGACATCATTATTAAATACCTCTGATGTTTTTCAAGCTGGGTATTTTACTCAACAATAGGCCTGCTGCTTTTGAATTTTTAAGCATAGCTTAAAAGGGTAGGGATAAATGTTTTAATAACAACAATCCCCCAGGTTACCCACATGGATTTTTAAGTATTAAATCAAACACCTCATATGATAATATTATTCTTGTTGTTTCCAAGAGATTTCTCCACCTACCCTACCCCCCACCCCCAAGGAAAGCAGACATTAATTTTGAATTAAGGCTTTTAGTTACTGTGGGAAATCTGTAATTTTAAATACTACCATGCTGACTCACTGGTAGCAATATTTAATATGGAAGAATGGAAGTCAAGTGTTATAATGAGAGATACTGGAGAGATGGGTAGGCACGCACCTTCTGGCATTTACCATCATCATTTTACACACATACACATATACACAGAGTACAACATTAACCAAGTGCTTAACAATAAAAACTACCTTTTTGTTCTTCCCTGATAAATTCAGGATGATATTAAGCATTAAATGTGAAGCATCTGATTTGGAGACTCCCATGTTTATCATAAATGTTAAGTATTTACTGGATTGTGGATGGTACAGTATATAAAGCATCAGGCCTGGTCAGAAAGACCTAAGTTCAAATCTGGCCTCAGACACTTATTAGATGTGTGTGACCCTGGGCAAGTCACTTAACCCTGTTTGCCTCATCTGTAAAATGAACTAGAGAAGGAAATGATGAACCACTCCAGTGTCTTTGCCAAAAAAAAAGTACAATAGGATCGCAGAGTTGGGCACAACTGAAATGAATGAACAACTAAAAAAGTATTAATACAGTGGATAGAATGGTATACCTACAATCAAGACTCTAGTTCAGATCCTGCCTCTTATATGTACTCTGGACAAGTCATTTAGCTTTTCTGTATGTAATTTATAATTAATATTCTATTTATATGTTGTTTTCCTTCAATGAAATATATATTCCTCGAAGGACTCTTGTTTTTTTTTTTTTGTCTTAGCAACCTCAGGTACCTAGCAGGTAATTGGTATTTAATAAATACTTTTTGAAGTAATGAGCCTTAGTTTCCTCAACTGTAAAACAGCATTATAAGGATTTTAAAAAGAATGGAAATTAAGCATTATGGGGAGAGATGCTGAAGAGATGGCACAAGTAGAGTATCATCGTGATTGGTTCCCGAGATAATATATACAAAGTGCTTTGCAAAAATGTAAGTGCTATTTAAATGTCGGCTTTTATTTCCATTGTATGAGTAATGTGTTGTGGTGGTAAAAGAGCTAGCCTCAGAGTCACGTATGCATGGGTTCATATTCTACTGTCTGTGCGACCCTGGACAAGTCACTTAACTTTTCAGTACCCCCAGGCAACTCTTTAAGACTACTTTTTGTTGAGCAGGTGCCAATTGCATTGGATGGTGCAGTTCCTCACTGGAGATTTCCTACATTGACAAAATCACAAGACAGTAAAAAATGTTTTTAATTGTTAATAAAATTTGGGATCTGGCCTAGGAAAGGTAAATGGAGCCAGAAAGCAGAGGGAGCAATTAACAGCGGCTTATGGGAACAGACATAAAGGGTTCTTTGGAAAAGAGAAACAAGAGAATATGTTAAAGGGGCATTTAAAGCAGAGAAACATGCAAATTATGTGCAGAAAGGCAAGGAAGAAAAAGGGGGAAATTAAAGGAGAGAAAAGAGAAAGAAAAGAAAATTTAATTCCTAGATATTTGAGAGTGACAAAATGTGTCAATGCAAGATATTCTAGGGACATCTCCAGGCATAAAAAGAAAAAAAAACAGAGATCCAAGACTGTTCAGCCTAATGCTGGACATCTGGTCCCCTTAGTTTAAAAGGATTTTGAGATTAAATAAATTCTGCTACTTTATGTAATTCATGTCTTCTGCTATGCTGAATCTTTCCCATAAAAATGCAGAGCCCTGTTTGTTCAATTCCATGCCTGAATGCCCAGGGAAGATAGTACATTTGTTGTTTTCACCATGCAAAGATAATAGCCCACAAACTGGCTGAGATGCTGATTCAAATTACTCACCTGCCTGACTTTTCAAATCTTCCAAGGTTTAAACAGGAAAAACTACTTGACAACAAAACAGCCAAAATTCTACAATTCTGCCTCTTCTTCCTCCCTGGGGACATCGAGTACCTGGCTCAAGTCATTCCTTGTGCCTGCAATGTCCTATATTCCTTTCTCTACCTCACTTGACAAATTCTTATGTTTTAAATGCAAGGAATCAAGTCCAGACCTGGGATTTCAAAGTCTCAAATATACCAAAGTCCCAGATGAGGAAACTCCCTCTACTGATGCTATTCTGCACTTTCTCTGTGACTAACAGTCTTTACAGAGTTATCTGGAGCACTGAGGTCAACTGACCCCTCTCCCAATAGATTATTGTCAGGGCTTCCTAATTGGCTTCCTTCCTTCAAGTCTTTCCTCCCTCCAAGAGTCCATTGTACATATTGCTACCAAAGTGATTTTCTTTAATCTCAGATCTGAATATGTTGCTCCTCTACCCAATAAGTTTCAGTGGCTATCTATTGCTTCTAGAGTCAAATGTAAATTCCTCTGTTTAGCTTTAAAAGCTCTTTACAGCCTTGCTCCAATTTATCTTTCTAGCCTCATTCTATAGTACTCCTCACTCTGCAATTCAGCCAACCTAGTCTTCTCTCTGTTCCTGACTCCTGATGCTCTATTTCCCATCTCCATGACTTTGCACTAGCCATGCCCCCAACCCTGCAATGCACTCCCTCCTAATCTCTGCTCAAAGAATTCCTCTTTTCCTTCAAGATATTGCTGTCGTATTGGGGAACTTATGAATTGATCCAACTATTCTGGAGAGCAATTTGGAACTATGCCCAAAGGGCAACCAAACTGTGCATACCTTTCCTTTAGTAATAGCACTACTAGGTCTACATCCCCAAGTGATCATAAAAAAAGGAGGAAAGGATCTACATGCACAGAAATATTTATAGCAACTCTTTTTTGTGCTGGAGAAAAAATGGAAATTGAGGAGGTACTCAGCTGAACAAGCTGTGGTATGTGAAAGTAATGAAATAATACTATTAAGAACTGATGAGCAGGCAGATTTCAGAAAAAAACCTGGAAACATATGAACTGATACAAAGTTAAATGAGCAGAACCAGGAAAACATTGTACACACTAACAGCAGCATTACATGATGATCAACTATGAATGACTTAGCTCTTCTCAACAATACAATGATCCGAGACAATTCCAGAGGATTCATGATAGAAAATGCTTTTCACATCCAGAGAAAGAACTGATGGTCTCTGAATACAAATTGAAGCATACAATTTTCACCTTATTTTTTGAGTGTTTTTTCCTTTTGGTCTGTATCTTCCTTCACAATATGACTAATTCAAAAACATTTTACAGGATTGTGCATATATAACCTATGTCAAACCATTTATCATTTTAGAAAGAGGGGAAGAAAGGGAAAGAGGGAGAAAATTTTGGAATTCAAAATTTTTATAAAAATGAATGTCAAAATGTATCTTTGCATATAATTGGAAACAATAAAATATTATTTAAAAAAGATTTCTGTAGTACCACTTTCCACATGAAGTCTTTTATTCAAAAGCTGCAATTGCCCTTCTCTCAAATTAGCCTTGTAATTAAGCACTTTGAATTTATATGTATTTACTCTCTTTCTAGTTATTCTACCCTCCCATTAGAATATGAGTTCCTTGAGAATGAGGACGGTTTCAGTTTTTATATTCATATCCCCAACACCTAGCCTGGTGCCTGGCACATAGTAGGTAATTAATGAATGCTTGTTGATTGATTGATTAAGGTCACAAGAGTGAAAGAGCAGGGATTCAAACTCAGGTCCTCTGATATGCAAACATTGGTTTCACCAGAAAATAAGTTTAAAGAGAGAAATCACTTTAAGTTTGGAGGGTCAAAGAGGCCTTCCTGGAGGAGGTTGTACATGGGCTGGGTCTTAAAGGTTTTGTAACTTTTAAATGAGGAGAGGGCATATTCAAGGACAGAGAGAGTATTGTGAAAGAAGATATAGAGACATAGGACATACTTGGCATATTAGAAGAGGAACACAGACCAAACTTACCAAAGCGAAGTAAACAAATAATGGGAACTAAGATGGAAAAATAGACTTGACCAGGGTTAGGAGAGCCTTGAATACCAAGCTAAGGAATTTGCAGTTTTCCCTATTAAAATTCACTAATATTTAGGCTGGATTCTATTGGTTATTCTTAAAGTTTTATCTTGTAAATCTCCAAGTTCCTTGTCACTGCCATGCCTCACTCTCTGAATTATTGGGACTCCTAGCATAAAGGGGAGAACTATTAACAGCAGCACCTATTTTATTTTTCATAAATTGTTTTTTATATATTTTGTTATTACATCAGTCATTTCTGGGTAAGAAGGAGAGAAAGAACAGACCAATAACCTCAGACCTTTGCTGAAGCAAAGTATAGGGAGAAATTCTCAGAAGGAATAGGGAAGAAAGTTTCTAGACATTATGCCAGTGGATATGTTTCTCAGCCTATTGATCATTTCTTTGCCTTAACTAGAAGGGATGAGAGGGACAATTTCTTTTTCCTGGTTTGGGCTATCGATTATGAGATTAATCCGAAGTTGAGTCTAAGGACAAAATGGAGTAGATTTTACATAGCTATTCTATATCTTACTGAACTCCCCCTACATAAGTCCTAGATGCAGAGGATGTTAGACTTGAAAGGCTCTTCAAAGACAGTTAAAAGAATCACAAAACATTCTTCACACAAACAAAGAGTTCTTAACGATTGGAAAAATATTAACGGCTCCTGGGTAGGCAAAATCAATATAACAAAATGATAATGCTACCCAAATTAATTTATGTATTCAGTGCCATACGAATCAAACTACCAAAAATAATTTTATGCAAATAGAAAAAATAATAATAAAATTCATCTGGAAGAACAGAAGATCAAAAATAGCAAAAGAATCAATGAAAAAATTTGAAGGAAGGAACCCTAGCAGTATCAAATTTTAAATTTTATTACAGAGCAGTAATCATGAAAACAATCAGGTTAAGATATAGAGTGGTACATCAGTGGAATAGATTAAGCATACGATATGCAGTGGTAAATGACCCTAGTAATCTAGTGTTTGATAAGCCCAAAGATCCAAACTTTTATGACAAGAAATCACTATTTTGACAAAAATTACTGGGAAAATAGGGAAGCAGTTTGGCAGAAATGAGGTATAAACCACATCTCATATAGTATACCAAGATAATGTCAAAACAGACACATGATTTAGACATAAAGGGGGATATTATGAGTAAATTGGAGGAGCACGGAAAATTTTACCTGTCAAATCTATAAAGGAAGAATTTATGACTTAATAAGAAATATAGAGCATGTGAAATACAACGGAGAAATTTGATTACATGAAATTAATTTTTTTTGTGCAAACAAAACCAAAACAACCAAAATTAGAAAGCAAGCAGCAAACTAGGCAAAAAAAAATTAAAGCAAGTTTCTCTAAGACCTTGTTTCTCAAATATATAGGGAACTAAGTCAAATTTATTTTTTTTTAAAAAAAGAGCCATTCTCCAATTGATAAATGGTCAAAGGATATGTAGAAGCAATTTTAGAAGAAAAAAATCAAAGCTATTTATAGTCATGAAAAAAGCTTTAAATCAACATTGATTAGAGAAATGTAAATTAAAACAACTCTGAGATACCACCTCATACTTATCCAATTAGCTAACATGACAGAAAGGGGAAATGACAAATGTTGGAGGGGATGTGGAAAAAATGGGACACTAAAACACTGTTACTGGAGTTGTGAACTTGTCCAGTCATTCTGAAGAACAATGTGGAATTATGCCCAAAGAGCTATAAAATCTTGCATACCTTTTGTCGCAGCATTACCGCTCCTGGATCTGTACCTCAAATCAAAAAAAAAAAAAAGGAAAAGAACCTACATGCATAATAATATTTATGGCAGCTCCTTTTGTGGTGGCAAAGAATTAGAAAATGAGGGGATGCCCATCAACTGGGGAATGACTAAACAATTTGTGCTGTATGATTGTGATGGAATACTATTGTGCTATAAGATATGAAAAAGCAGAATGGTTTCAGAAAAAAACTAGAAAGACAATATGAACTGAAGCAAAGTGAAGTGAGCAGAATCAGGAGAGCATGTACACAGTAACAGCAATATTGTAAGGATGATTAGCTGTAAATGACTTAGCTATTCTCTGAAATACAATGAGCGAAAACAATTCTGAAGGACTTATGAAAAATGCTATCCACCTCCAGAGAAAGAACTCATAGAGTATGAGTGCAGATTGAAGTATAATGTTTTAATATTTTACACTTTATTTTTCTTGCTCTTTTGCAGCATGACTAATATAGAAATATATTTTGCATGACTTCACATGTATAATTGATATCACATTTCTTGCCTTCTGGGGATAAGAAAGATCTTGGGGCCAAATGTAGTAGCAATTTGGATTTGAAGATCTTTCCCACCCATTAATAGGCCTGTGACCTGCTTATGTCACAGGAAGCCTGAGTCACATGTGGTGGGAGTAGCTTCATGACAGGAAAAGGAAATTATGTCACATGAAATGGAGAGAAAGAGAGAGAGAGAGAGAGAGAGAGAGAGATGCTTTGGCTACTAATGGCTGCTAATGGCCACCCTCATGATTATTAGAACTGAACAGACTGACTTAGCTGTACTGTGAGTTTATTTTGGGGAAGACCCCAGCAGGGGGTCAGAGAGGTTTTAGGATAGTGTGTTGTTAAGCAAAATTGTCTCATTAACATGGCTTTTGTTTCTTTTGAGTGGAAGTACTTTCAGCTGTTAAGTGCTAAGCCCCAGGCCCAGGGCCCTGTCAGGTGTGAAACCTG
>JAQQSZ010019348.1:0-10384 GCA_028646595.1 Phalanger gymnotis
ATTCGATGAGATAGAGGACTTTCAAGCATTATTCATGAAAAGAGTGGAGCTGAATAAAAAATTTGACTTTTAAATACAAGACTCAACAGGAGCCTAAAAAGGTAAACAGGAAAAATAAATCATAAGGAACTTAATAATTTTAAAATGTTTACATTCCTACATATGATGATGATATTTGTAACTCATAAGAATTTTCTCATTAATAGGATAGTTAGAAGGAGTACATATGGATAGAACAAACAAGTGTGAGTTGAATATGGAGGGATGATATCTAAAAAAAAAAATATTGGGTGAGACGGGTATGCACTAGGAGAAAGTGAAAGGGAGAGGTAGAATGGGGTAAACTAACATAAAAGAGGCAAGAAAAATATTTTACAGTGGAGGGGAACAAGGGTTACTGAGAGGGAGTGAGTAAATCTTTCTTTCATCAGAAGGAATAATATATACCCTCAATTGGGTACAGAAATATTTTTTGCCCTACTGGAAAGTAGGAGGGGAAGGGAATAAGAGAAGATGGAAGTGAAAGAAGAGAAGGTAGATTGGGGGTGGAGATAGTCAAAGTACAACACTTTTGAGGAAGGAGAGGGTGAAAGGAGAGAGAGATGGAGGGAAATATGGTTAACAACAGTAACTGTGAAAAAATATTGAAGTAAGTTTCTCTGATAAACGTTTCATTTCTCAAACATATAAAGAACTGAGTCAAATTTGTAAAAAAAAAAGAGCCATTCTCTAATTGATAAATGATCAAAAGATATGATCAGTTTCCAGATGAAGCAGTAATCAAACCTATCTATAGACATATAAAAATATTCTAATTCACTATTGATTAGAGAAATGTAAATTAAAACAATTCTGAGGTACTACATATTAGATTGGCTTATAGGACTGAAAATGTAAGTGACAAATGTTGGATGTGAGGTGAGAAAAATGAGACATTAATGCCCTATTGGTGGAGTTGTTGACTGATGAAATATTCTGTAAAGCAATTTGGAACTATTCAAAAAAGGCTATAAAACCAGCATGCGGTTTGACCTAGGAATACCAGTAATTTTTATGTATCCCAAAAGAGGCAAAAAACCCCAGAAGAACCTATATGTAAAAAAAAATATTTATACCAGATCTTTTCTGGGGGCAAATGATTGGAAATTGAGGTGATGCCCATCGATTTGTGAATGGCTGAACAAGTTGTGGTATATAATTGCGATGGAATACTATTGTAGTATAAGAAATAATGAACAGGATGCTTTCAGAAAAAAAAAACTGAAATGACTTGCATGGGCTGATGAAAAGTCAAATGTACTGTGTAGAAAGTAACAACAATATTGTTAGATGTTCAACAATGAATGACTTAGCTATTCTCAGCAATACAATGATCAAAGACAACTGTGAAGTATTTATGATGAAAAATGCTACCTATCACCAAAGAAAGAACTGATGGTCTCTAAATACAGATTATAGCATTGTTTTTTAACTTTCTTTTTTCTTTTTTTGTTCTTGTTTTCTTTTATAATATGACTACTATGAATATGGTTTGCATAACTACACATGTATAACCTATACTGAATTATTTGCTTTCTCAATGAGGGATGGCAGGGAAGAAGGAAAGGAGAAAATTTGGTTCAAATTTTAAAAATGAATGTTGGAAATTGTTTTACATGTAACTGGGGAAAATAAAATGCTAAATAAAATTTTGAAAAAAAAAAGAATTACTCAAATAAAGGATGCCTAAAATGTTTCCAGTTTTTTTTTTTCACTTCACCACCTCGTTTTGCTATGAATATTTTTTGGATATGTAGGAGAAAGATTTAATTTAGAGACAAGATTATAAGATTCTAAATTATGTATGATTTTGGAGCTGTACAAATGCCATTGTCAAGATCCAGATATCAAGCAAATCAAATAAACTTCTACAAAATAAGAAATATACTTAATATCCATTTTATGTTCTCCTTTACCCTTCATATTTTTCTATGTATTAAGAAACATTCAGTAAGTCCTTTTTGAATTGGTGAAGGAAAGGGATTAAAGAGAAGTCAATATTGTTGAAAACTTCAAATCAGAGATTTTCGTCCTCACAAGAGGCCATAAATTTGAACCTCCTAATTTTATTCTGATGTTTATAATGAGACCAGAAGAGGCTAATGATTGCCTAGAGTCACTTAGTTCCTTCACAGAAAAGCCATGGCTGGAAGAGAGGGTTTCAATTCCACAGCTCCTTTTACTCTGTTGCACTTTTCTTTTGGACCATTGTGACATTTTAACAAATTTTTATGTCAATAGGAAGTTAAGTTACCTAACTATAATGCTGACATGACTTGTCCAGACACACTTTGACCAGCTGGCCATGACACAGACTTAGTGGACAATCAGGTGTTAGATTCCTGCTTCTAAACAAACTACCTAAGAGTTTTAAGTGATATGTGAAGAGTGCTCAAAAAAGTCAGTTATTATTATGAACTATATCCTTACACTGGACGAAAGTTTCTATTAGTTCAATCTGATATTGGATCTTTTTTCTTACTTACATTATACTATAATGTCGAGTTATAAACAGTTTTATTTTACTAAAAACTCCAGTTATTTTATACATGAATTCTTACCTAAACATGTCTCCTCCATACAGAATATCTATCTTTCTATGTGGAACTTTTCAATCTGTATGAAATTTTTCCCTATTTTAGATTCAGTCCATCTTTTCAATTAATTAAGATTATTTTGGATTTTAACTGTTATATCTACTAAGTTTTTGTAATTAAATCACATATTAGTCAATCCTTTAAGCTTGATGTAATATGTAAACTTACACACAGAAATATATGCATGTGCATGTGCACACATACACGTGTGTGTGTGTATGTGTTTCAATCTATGCCTCACTTTCAACTAACATACAAACTACAGCCTACAGGCCACAGTTTGCTGACAGCTGTTCTAAGCTATTAATAAAAATGTTGCACAACATGATTAAGGGCAGATCACTGATGAAAGTTAATGAAAAGTTTTCAGGTTAGCATAACCACTCTTCGAATCATATTGTTCAACCATCTAACAATCGAATCATCTCTTCTAGTCTTCATCTTTTCTATAAAAGTATTATGAGAAACTTTGTAAAATATCAAATATTATTGTTATTATTATGGTATATACAAAGATAAATTAAGTAAGTCTGGTTGGAAGTTTCACGCTCTATTTCTACTTGGTTAGTTGCATGAATATGTTGCATTATGTAACATTATATGATTATGTCATGTCATATGATATGTCACATTATATCATATCATATATCATGTCACTTTATCTCTTTACATGAGACTGGATAGAAAGGACCAAAGTGTGATGCTAAAACATAACCCTGAGATGCCATATAAGCTTGGGAACATATGTTTTTGTTATGCTATGATATTTTTATCACATATTTAATCATGTGAAACATATTTCAGAACATTTTTGGAATGAATGTATGATAAAAAATACAATTATGAAAAACTGGAAGAAACTTAAATGTTCGGCTATACCCAAATAAGGATTCCCTCTATAAAGTGAGGATCACCATGTGCTATGGCATTCCATTAAACTTTTGACTAACCCTAATTGTTAAAAAATTGATACTCACAGATATACTCCTCTCTGTAATATTTATCCATTGTTTCTCTGACTCTACGTCTCTGTTCTTTGCCATCTTAGCTACCTTACTATTCTTACTTTATACTTATTACAGCACCTAGGTCTTTCTGGCCTTGGGATATCATTTTTTTCATGATTGTATTATTTTCCCATTTTTTAGTTTCTTCTAAGAGCCTCGGTTTCAGAGAAGAACCTCAATAGACAATGTTTTATTCCCTTCTCTGGACTCAGCCATGCCTAATGAGTACCCTCTTCCACCAGTGCCCTGCTTTGTATGTATTGTTATAAATTCCTTTTTATGTGCTATCCCCACATTAAAATATGGCCTTCCTGAGGGCAGGAAATATGGGGTTTTTTTGCTTTTATTTGTATCCCGAGAGGTTGATGCATAGTAAGTACTTAACATAGCCCTGTTGTCTACCAGCCTGGCCTTTGGAGCCAAGCAAGGTAAAGCAAATATCTTTTTCATGTAACAGTTTTCAAATACTTAAAGTCTGGCATGATCTTTCCCCCAAAAAAGGAGCAAGTAAGAGGACTGCACTGGGAAAGGAAGGAAGGAGGAGAAAATATAGGGAATTTTTCTCATATAAAAGAGGCTCGAGGAAATGCTTTTATAATGGAGGGGAAAATAGGGGGTAGCAATGTTTGAAACTCACTCTCATCATGAGTAGCTCAAAGACGGAGGGATAATAATAATACATACATAAATGTATATATATTATGTGTATATATGCATATGTATGTGTATGTGTACATGTATATGTATATACGCACAATCAGTTGGGAATAGAAATTTATCTTACCCAATGGGGATAGGGATGAGGGATATAGGGGATGATAAAATAGAGGGCAGATTAATGCAGGCAATAGTTAGAAACAAAATAGACTTTTGAGGAGGGAAAAGATAAAAAAGAGAGAGAAGAAACAGAAGAAAATTGGATTGAGGGAAGTACATAGTAACAATAAATGTGAATATGAATGTGATAAACTCACCCATGTAACAGAAGCCAATAGCAGAATGGATTAGAAAATAGAAGTCAACAATATGTTTTCTTTTGTTTTGTTTCATTTTTTAGCAAGAGACATACCACTTGAAACAGAAAGATCTGCAGAGTTAAAATAAAGGGCTGAAGCAGAATCTCTTATCTGTCAGGTTAAGTTAAAAAAAAGGCAAGGGTGGCACTCATGATCTTAGACAAAATAAAAACCAAAAAATATACCTAATAACAAAAGACAATCAGAGAAACTACATTTCAATAACTAGTATTAGTACTACATTTCGATAACTAGCTTATATAATATATACATACATGCATATACACATACATATACATATACATACACATATACATATATGTATATGTATGCCAGTAAATAATATATGTTACGGCAAGTAAAGTTAAAGGCCTTGTTTCTCAAAAAGACAGAAAACTATAAAATAAACCAAAAAAGGGAGCCGCTTGCCAACTGATAAATATTTTATCAAGGGATATGATTGAGCAGTTTTCAAAAGAAGAAATCAAAACTATATATTATCATATAAAATTTTCTAAATCACTATTGATTAGAGAATCGCAAATTAGGGCAACTCTGATGCCCCAACCTAATACGTATCAGAAATGATAAATGCTGGAGAGACTGGAGGCAATAAGTACACTAATAAACTTGTAATAGAGTTTTGAGCTGGCCCAATCATTGTAGAGAATATTTTGTGACTATGTCTAAAGGTCTATGAAACTGTGAATACCCTTTGACCTAACAGTATCACTACTGTTTGTACCTCAAAGGAATCAAAGTAACAGGAAAAAGTCATATAATTAAAAAAAATAAAACAGATTTTGTTTTTTGTTTTGTTTTTTTTTTGTGGTGGCAAAAAACTAAAAATTGAGATGCTCATCAATTGGAGAATGGAGGAATAAGTTGTCACTTATGATCGTGATGGAATACTATATTGGCATAAAGAATGATGAGGGAGTGTTTACATAAAATTCATGGCAAAACCTTTATGAACATGAGAAACTGAAGTGAGAACAATTAGATCATTATGTACATTAACAGCAATGTTGTAATGATCATCAACTGTGAAAGATTTGGCTACTCTGATCAATACAATGATACAAGTTAAGACTCATGAAAAAAAAATGGTATCTATCTCCAGACAAGAGAACTGATAGTTCATGAGTGCAAATTGAAGTACAATATCCTCACTTTATTTTCTTTTTGGCTTTTTTGTGGTATGGCTAATATTGAAATATATCTTGCACGATTTCCCATGTATAATTAATACAATTTTTCTTGCTTTTTCAGTGGGTGGTAAGGCGTTGGATGGGTGGCAGACAATTTGGAACTCTAAATGAAAAACAATGTTGAAAATAAGTAAATAATAATTAAAGAGAACCATCCTTCCCTCCCTAACCCACTGAATCTTCTTTCCATTAGATATGAATCTCAGTTGCCATTCTCCAGATACTTTTCATCAATTCTTTTCTTCATATTGAATGCAATAATCCAGGAATGCTCTAAACAGGGAAGAGCATATTAGGATTTTCATTTCCTTCATTCTTATCATTTCTTATTTCTCTTAATGAAACCCAGACTTTGTTAGGCATTTTGGCTGGCATATCATATGTTGAAACACATTGATCTTATAATTTGTCATAAGTGCCATATCTTTACAAATTACAACTTAGCCACATTTTCCCATCTTTTACTTGAGAAGGTAATTTTCTAAATCCAAGCATTAGATTTTTTATTATTTCTCTTAAATTTTAACTAATTTAAATCTGGCCTCAGACACTTACTAGCTGAATGACCCTGAGCAAGTCATTTAATACTGTTTGTCCCAGTTTCCTCACCTGTAAAATGAGATGGAGAAGGAAAAGGAAGACTACTCTAATATCTTTGCCAAGAAAACCCCAAATGTAGTCACAAAGGTTGAACATGAGTGAAATGAATGAACAAAATTATATTTATTGATATTTTTTTTTGCTTTTTGCATCCTGCTATCCAATGTGTTAGCTATTTCTTCTAGCTTTATATCTCAAGTTGACAAGTATGTCTGTTCTCCATCTTATAAAAATATTAAACATTACAGGGCCAAGGACATAGACCACTGGGATAGTAGAGTTATTTATCTAGGTCTACTTCTTTGAGATTAGACATTTATCTAATTCCATATTTACCTAACCACTCCATCTTCTTGCCCACATCACTTTGCCTTTCCCAAAAGAAGTGGATGTAATTAAAAAATCTAAAGTATTCTTCCCTAATAGCAGAAATTGAGATTTTTCTTAGATACCTGTAGATGCTTTCCCTCTGCCTTTCTGTGCTGAACAGAGGTGCATCTTAGGGTTCAAGCTCCTTAGAATCCCTGTAACCATGTCTTTGAAGGGAGTAAGCATTAATATAGGATCTCATTCTGAGTTTTAAAACTTAAACTTATTTAGCTGAGCTCAATCCTTTTATTCCACTAAAACTTCAAGAACACTCTTCATGCATATCTTTTATATCATTCCAGACTTTTTATTTTGCAAGAGGAATATTTGGACTTGGTAACAATTGCAATGCTAATGATTTTGTAAAATGTCATTCAATTAAATATGGAATCATTGTAATTTTCATGTATTTAGCCCAATACCTTGGGAATATAATTTTGTCAAGTTCTTATTATTGTTTAATTATTACTTTGAGTTATTTAATTTATATTTTATTAATGTTTATGTGTACTGCCTACAATTGTCTGATATTATATCATTTTCACCTTGGAGGCAGGTGTTCTGATCTTATTACCTATTTCAAATTGAGTAAAAATACATTTTTTAAAGGAAATTCTACAATTGCCATTTTGGTGCCTAAGGCATGTAAGCTATAGAAATGCTCATAAAATCCAGTAAAGAAATGGAGAATGTCCTGTAAATCAGTTTTAAGGTCATCTCCCTTATCCTTGATGACGGGAATTGCTCTTGGCTCAAAGATCCCTGCAAACAGACGTGCTAGTAATTTTCCAAGCTTGTTGCCTGACAGTGCATTTTACTTTAAAGACTTGTGTCTCTCACTCATCACCCAAAGTATCAAATCTTATAACTTTCAACTTTTACAAGTCTTTTCAATTTCTGTCATTCCTACATTTTTTTTCTCTCTCAGAGGAATTGATTTCAATTTTTTAACCGTTCTCTTTACTTATTTTTAGTGCTGAACCAGGTACCGAAATTGATTTGTACAGATTCCAATATAATGCCATAAATATGAGTTACTGAATAGCATTTGATAATGATGCTGTTGATGATATATTAAAAAATTTCTGAATGACTATCATATTATACCTGTCAATCTTGGAAAAGTATCTGAACAGTAGGGGATGTGTTAGTTTCATGTATGTTTAAGTCAGGAGCAAAGAATTTAATAACAATTTATAATACAATAAGAAAAGATATCTTTCACTACATATATGGTCCTATGGCCAGTTATAATTGCTAATAATAGCTAATATTCACTTAGGACTTTAAGGTTTGTAGAACAACTTACATGTAGTATCTCATTTGATGTCATAATAACCCTAAGAGGGGTGAGTGCTATTACTACCCCCATTGTACAGATGAGGAAACTGTCTTGTCCTAGGACACCCCGGTAGTAAGTTATCCACAGCAACATCATTTTCCCCAGAATCATAGTATCATAGATTTAGTAATAGGAGAAAACTTTGAGGTTCTCTAGTACAATTCCTTTATTTTAGAGTAGGGAACTGAGCCCTAGAGAAGTTTAGTGCCTTTCCAAGGTCATAGAAATAGTTATTAGTAGAGTCAGGATCTGAACCACGGTCCTTTCTCTCTATACCAGCAATGTATCCCCGCCCCCGACCACAAAGAATCATGTTGCAGATTCAATGTAATATATAATATAGTAAAATCATTAACAAATAATATTTTGAGGCTGGCTCCTTGCTCCCCCCACCCACAAACACACATCTTAAAGCTCTTATCACATAGGTAATTCTTACTACTGACAAACATTTTTGAGCTGAAAGGAGTGGGTTGAGTAGATCTTATTGATCCTATCTACTAGCCCTAGATTATTTAGGTTATGGAGGATTGTTTGCAAAAGAAATCCAGAGGGCAGGCTACCTGAGTTAGGAAAGGTAAACACCTTTATTCAGCCTTACAGAGTTATATGGGGCATAGTGACAAGAAAGGTAAAGGAATGTTTGAGCTCTTTTCTGCTTCCTCCCTAATAACTTCCCTTGAAAACTCTGAGACTCCAAGTCTCCTTGCCTGCATTGTGGAAATGCCCCTGCAAATGTTTTGATTTGTGAATAGAGAGCCATGCTATATCAACAACAAACTATTAATTGAATAGGCATAAACAGAATAGGCATGTTAGTTACCTGGTAACCTCCTCTTTTTTTCTTACTTTCTTAGCAAGCTAGTGTCTCAGATTAGAATATTCCAATTCAGTCAGTTGCAAAGCCTCGTCATTGCCCACTAACAAACATCAGCTAGTTTTGTTTCAAAGTTTTCCCAAATTGGTTTCTCATGTTGATGAGTAATATTCCACAATCATAACTCTGTCCACAACAGACAGAGCAGGGCCAACCTAGAGGAATTACCATAACATTGCCTAAAGCACAGAAATTTACCTAAGGAATGATCAGTAGACACTTTAGGTCATCCTGATCTCCTGAAACATTAACAATTTACTTGAGTTAAGCCAAGAATCACTGCAGCCACATTGAAAATGATTCTGCAAAAAGGGGCCTAGAATAACTGTTTTGGTTCTTATTATATGTGCTGTTGTATGCTATGAAACTGAAATGGTATAAGTGGAACAGCTGCTGGTAGGTACCTCCTGTATGCATTTACCTATTAAAGTTTTATCGGGACTTCTTTTTCATATTTGTTACTATATAGGTATTGTGTTATGATTTTTCCTCTGGAATGGACAGTACAGGAATCTGCAGCTATTCAAATTGAAATCTGTCACATCTTTCATAATTGTCAACAGGATAGCATGGTTATCAAAGGAGACTTTCAACACTTTTTTTTGGTCAAACAGGGACTGGGATAAAAGAGAGGCCTTTGATATCACCGATATATGGAACTCACAGATGAGGAAAGCCAGTGTAAGATTCATGTTTAAAGTAGTTTTTGTGCCACATTTTTAATAGACCTGTAACTTCACTGGTATAGGTAACTACCCTTGAAAAATCTCCCAGTTAATTTGTCTCAGAGAACTATCAAGGTCACTGGAGTAATGTGATTTGACCAAGGTCCTGCAGCAATGTGGACCTTGAAGCCAAAGACGGGCTGGGTTTCCAATGTCATTTTATAACATAACACTTAGACATGGTAAACAATTCAGATGAATTACTGCAATTGGTAGGGTTTTAATATGGTTAGTCCAGTAAGCACTTCTCAAGGTATCTGGAGGAATAAAAGAAAACTAGAACCTATTGTGAGGCACTTCTAAAGTGTCAGAATAATTTATTTAGTTACTTGTCCTTTTTATGACTCTGGCAAGCGATACTCAGAACATGAGTCTTAGGGAGCTAGTACCTAGGAGGAAAACAATTTATTTTTCTGCTACTCAAAAATAAAGCTTTAAAAAATATTGAGGAGGCAAGGAAGCCAGTGAGACAAGAAAGGCTCTATATATACAACAATATTTATAGGAACATTTTTTGTAATAGGAAAGAATTTTAGATGTTCTCAAATGGCGATTGTCTAAACAAGTCATCATACATAAATGCCATTTTATATTAGTGTAC
>JAQQSZ010019349.1:0-10384 GCA_028646595.1 Phalanger gymnotis
GTAAGATACTAGGGCTAGCTGGTCTGGCACTAGGTTCAGGGACCCCCAAGAGATCTTGGGTGGTAGGTGGGTGGTCGAAGGCCCCCAACACATAATATAGAAAAAGGATCATGATACAGAAAAGGTTAAGAATCTTTGATCTAGGGAAGAGAAAAGTATTTGCTTATCTGTGTAAAGGTTGTTTCCCCAAGTAAAATGCTCAGTCAGGTCAGGGATTGCTGCTTTTTTTTTTTCCTTTTCATCCCTACTGCCTAGTATAGTACCTGGCACAAACTTTATCCTTAATAAAAACCAGTTAAATGGAATTAAACTGACATTCAAAAAAGTCAAATCATGTAGTTAAGCAAAAAGGGAAAGGATATAATCATAATAAGAATAATAATACCTAACAATCATAGAGTACCTTAAAGTTTAAGAAACATTTTATACATCATATTTCATCTAAAACATATCCCTATGCAATAAAGGTTGTTATGATTCTCATTTTTCACATGAGGAAACTGAGGTCCAGAGAAGTTAAGTGACTTGCAGATGGTCACATACCTAGTAATAATCAGAGAGAGGACTTGAACTTGGGTCTTCCTGATTTTATGTGTAGTTCTCTATTTATTCCACCGAGATGTGATAAGACTGCAGCTGCCTACTGGTCTTGTACAAACTTCAAAAGACCACAGACAAAAACCCTTTGCTGAGACAAGTGACCAGAATCTGGGTTCTGTGGGCCAATTTCAGTTGAGTCTAAAAGGAGTAGTGACTGATAAGAAGTTGCCAAAGCTGCATTGCTGAACATTCATTTGCTCACTTTGCCTTTTCGCTTCTCATATACAAGCTGCAAATTAAGATCCTTAAAGCTGTCTCAATTACTCATGTAATACTGTTGAATCTTGGAAGTGAGAGTAGTCACAAGAAAGGCCACAAACATTTAACGGAACTTAAATTTGAATAACAATTAAGCAAGGGTACAAAAATGAATAAAAAAAGAACCTTTTCCACATATCATATACTCATTTGAGCCAACTCCTTGTGCCTTCTTCTCTAATCTCAGCACAGTGTAGTAGATATGGTAATTTAGGAGATCTGGGTTCAAATCCCACCTTAGACACATATTGATAATATGCTTATGAATACATGACTTAACTTTTTCAAATCTGAAAAGGAATGATGTGTGGTATGGAGAAGGGTCATCATTGTTCCTTTTATATAATTTCATCTATGTTCTTGCTCAACAGTGACATTTAGGATGAAAGGGTATTGGGATGAATGGATTGTAGAGCAGGGTAGAGCACAGACCTCTTGGGAATAAGGAGTCAAACACTCTCACAATTCATTGTAAACTCTGATCTTGTGGTTATGTTATCAGCAACCACCACCCATTTTATCTCCTCCCATGCATTTCTACCCCACTATCTTTGTCTTTCTTCCAGAGGGCCTACTTTAAGAATCACTTGTATTTAATTAGTGTGCCTCAAGTGAGGGATATTTAAATGGGGCCTAATCTTACTAGAAACAATTTAAATTAGGAAAATATATTTCATTACTCATTCATTATTAAATTATCTAGTGATTTTTAAAACTGTCGAGAGGTGTTATTAACATCTTCTGATCCTAAACTCATTTAGGACTCGTCATTGACTTATGAAAAACTATCACATAGGTTTAAAGGAGTAAATGGGTCTTTATCGTACTGTAAACATCTAACAGAGTGGTAGGCACACTGGGGGATGTTTAAGAAATACTTGCTGGTAAGACATTTGAAAACTGAAATAAAGTCAATGGGAGAGTGACAATGGTAGAATCAACAAATTTAATAACTGTACAATGTAATTATGGACAGAGATTTTAGAATTTGTCACATAGTTTTGAATGGCTTAGTTGTATCTATGTGAAGTGCCTTAAAAACAATTATAGAAATATGGTAAAATTCTATTTTTAGCAATAAATGAAAAAGAAATGTTTTTCAATATCTCTGTTAGACCAAATGCAGCTGCCAACACATTTCAGCACCAAATGCATACTTGGAAATTTTTTTAACAATATGTTTGCTACTTGCAGTTAAAGACTAAATGGTCATGAAATGTAAAAAAACAAAAAACAAAACCCTCTCATCTGCTCAATGTGTCCATGCTATTATCACATACAATGATGGAGTTGAAATTATGGGGAAAAAATTATATTACCTTAATGACCTCTTGTCTCAAAACTATTGGTAAAGGAAGAAAAAACTGTAAGTTATTTTTGTATCTTAATTAAATTTTCTTACATAGAAGTCTCTTTAAAGACTGTTCTATTTATGTAACATAGGTATAAATAAAACAAATGATTCCATAGGAAAAAGGCAGTAATGATGATATAATTAATACAATCTGAATTTTGGAACATTTCCAAGATGAGGAGGGGCAAGATGAAGAACAGTGCACTTACCATAAGTTAGCTTTACAACAGAAAGCCAACATGGCTTCCCTATTCTATTGTACACAATTTTTAAGCTAAGTACCGAAGCCAAATGAGTAATTTCACTGCCAAGTCCATTTTACATTTGTGATACTGAGTCTTTAAAAAAATTCTTCTGAAAATCTTTCAAGCACAAAATCTGCCAAACACACCTTTAATAAATTTGAGAAATATGATTAAAGCTAGGGAGGTGAGTTATTTTCAGTAGTCCTCATCTGAGCTGAGTTCAAAAGAACACCCACTCTCCATATGTATAAAGTAAACAAAGGGAAATCATCTGAGAGATGGAAAATAGTTTCATCAAGTTGCTCAAGAAACTTCTTGGTCTCCTGTTCTGCAAGGCCTATACTTGGCATGATATTGACCTCTGTTCCATCTTGAAGCAGCTGTTCTAGAACCCAGAAGAGAGAGAAAATGTTCTCATAGCGTGTCACATCATATCCAGCTTGGACCTACAAAAAAACAAAGAAAAAAATAATCTTGGTGAAAATATTGTAGTGGCCAAACTTAGAAAACTCCAATACTCTCAGACAGGGAAAACAATATGTTGCTTGACTATCTTCTCTATACCTCATAGTTTGCTATATGAGAGCAAAAAGGAAGTGAAGACAATCCCTTGACTCAAGTATCTTATAATTTTAGGGTTCTTCTCTTTCTTCATAATGGATTCCAAAACCCCATTCTCCTCATGTGCCATTAGAAAGATGCCTAACAATTTATTCTCATACTTTTTTTGGGCTGAAAATGAGAACCAAGTAATTATACTCAGTTATACAAATGTAAAATAAAATAGGCACCTTTGGGGAAGATAATTTGAAGTAGGTTTAGGTCATGAACTTTTCCTGGTATGCAACTGAGTTAAGGTTCATCTATATGAGACTGAAGTTGATCTGTGTTCATATCTATGGAAGTTGGGAGTGGCCTGCCTGTTCATGGGCTTCTAGTGAAGATTATTATTGAAAATGTAATGTACAATAGATATTTTACTCCTGTTGACGTTGTTATCTGGCAATGCTGGCTGCAAGGGAAGTAAGGCCATGCAAGGTCTGCAAAGCAGATGACTAAAAGCACAAATTCTGGGATCTACTGACATCTGGCAGAATGTAATGGCAGAAAATGGTTTCATCATCTTTATTTATAAAGAAAGGTTTCCATTGCTGAAGTCTATTGACTCTACCAACTGTAACAGCACCTAAACAGAATGTTGCACCCCACCAATAGCCCAGGGGAATGTATACTGTTAAAATAAGAATAAACAAGGATATTTTGAAGACAAATAGAAAAAGCCAAAAAATGTCAGTACCTTCAGTGGTGTTAATGTGATTAAAGCTCTTCCCTGCCCATTAATCCCATTAACAGGTCTCAGGTAGAGCTAGTTAAGGGAAGCTTCATTAGGAGAGGCTTGTTTGTAGGAAGGCCTACACCCTTTTACTAATTAGATTACGAGGGCTGTAAAGCAATCTGGCTCTAAGCTATACTCACACACACATACTCTGAGGGTAGCTATTAAGCTCTCTCTCAGAACTGCGGGAGGAGAGTACAGAGGCAGACAACTAGGATTTGTGAGTGAGTGTCTACGGAAAGGCAGAGGGGAAAGGTTATAGGATAGCTTGGCTCCCTGCTCTAACACTGTGTTTTAAGTTCCTTGTTGTTATGATAAAGTGGGCTTACTGGTTTGGGGATATAACTGCTGCTATGCTGAATTAGAGTTATTGGTTTGGGGATCTGATCCTCTGGTGTCTGAATAAATGTTTTACTTCTTCTGCCTTCTATATGGAGACTCTCTTATATTCTGTGATACAGAACTATACAGGAATATTCATGGTCGCCATCAATATTGTGACACTTGTCTTACTGATACACCTTCTTTAGTAGATCTGCTACAAGAAAAGTGCTTTCCTCACAACAACAGCATGAGGTTGTTGGTGTATTATTATTCTCATTTTACAAATGAAGAAGCTAAAGCTCTCAGAGGTTTTAAATTACTTCTTGTTACCCACATAATAAGAATTTAAACTGAAATATGAACACAGGTCCCCTTTTGCTAAATCCAGGGCTCTTTCCATTATGGCATACTATCAAAGCTTTTAAACTATTGCAAACTAGTAATGAAAGTTTAAACAAACTAAAGTAACCTTCTGACAATGGTCCTTAATTCAGACCCTTAATAAAATAGGCCGAATACATTACCTTACTTTAAGTTTGTTAGATTAGGATTTTTAAGACTCTACAAGAGGTAACATGGTGAACATAGTGTTAAGAAATGGATTCAAAGCCAGGAAGAACTCTGTTTCAATTTCTGCTTAAATCACTTAATGGCTCCGTGACCCTAGGCCTGTTTCATAATCTTTCAGTGCCCCAGGCAACTCCCTCAGCCTATACGTTGCAAAGAAGGTGACATTTTGTACTGAAGAGGAAGTTCCTCACCCAGAGATCCCTGCAATGATGAAATCCCAGGTCTAGAAACAGACAGACAGACAGACAGACAGAGACACACACACACACACACACACACACACACACTCTTACTAAAGACTGAATAGAAAATACAATAAAATATCCTGAATACTATAACATACATTTATTTTTATATTAAAAATTTTTATTTATTCCTTTTGCTTTGGTCACTTTCATTTCAAAATATATTCCTCTTCTCTGCCCAGTTAGCCTTCTCCTGGAATAACAACAAAAAATTAAAAAGATAAAAAAAATAAAAGCAGTTCATCCAGGTTAACATATCAATCAACTATAACAACATATGTAATAGCCCAAACCCAAAGTTCTCTGTTTTTTCAAAGAAAGGTATAAGTTGCATTTTTTCATCTCTTTTTTGAGGACGTGCCTACCACCACCTATTTTTAAGCAACCTTAATCTCACAAATCTCAGAGAGATTTTATGAACCTATTTCTAATTCTTGGTGCAGAAGGTAAAAGAAATATGCTTATGTCTAAAATGTATCAGATAACAGGACAATCCAATATTTCATTCAACTCGAAAATAAGACTTTAGCACTGATATTTTTGTTTCCTACAGAATATTATTCTAGAAAAAATACTAGAGAAAGTCATGTACATTTTCATATTACTTGTAAGATTTATCATACCTTTTTATTATGTTCCACAATCTAGAATGTCAGGGTTGATGAAATTTGCTCTGGGTCAAATATCCCAATGGATATGTGATCTGGTCATTGTAAGTATTCTTTCTGTAGGTAACAATCCATCTAGCCCTACTTGTCTTGTATGACTCTTGTTCCTGTCCTCTCAAAAGTTAATCACAGGAGATCAATACAATGTTCTAATTTTCTCACTTTCTCACAAAGGCAGCTTAGTGATATAAAGGGCAGATCACTGGATTTGCTGTCTAACTCTGAAACTTATTAGTTATGTAACATAAGGTAAGTCACTTAAGCCTCAATTTCTTCTGTAAAATGGGGCTAAAATAACTCCTTCTTCAAAGGATTATTGTGAGGATCAAATGATATTACATATGTAAAACACTGTGGAAACTTCAAAGCTTATTATTAATTTTTCTTGACATTATGAGGATGCCAGTAGATCAGGGCTGTCCACTGGTTAGTTCTCTTCTGACACAAGACCAGCACATCATCTTCTTTGCTCACATATTATACTGACACATGGTCTGCTTCTTTTTCATAGTTCCTTGTTTATAATGTGTTGTCTGTCCTTTACTTAGCATGCATCTCCTCATTGCATTTTGGGTGAGAAAATTTCATTTCTTTGAGATCTTAATGTTTCCATGACTGATTAGACATTGGTGAAAAATACTGTATCAGTAAACCTGAGATCTACCCTGTTTTGGATAAGTTCTGTGAAATGTGGTAGAAGGGTGACTGGTCACTGGATGAGCAAGATGACCCAATCTGGGGACCAAGGTGGAAGGATCATGAGGGATGCCAGTCAGATTGATCTCTCACAAGTTGTGATAGATTTCAAAGACCTGTGTTATTTCATCTATCTGGATCTCTCCTCTACTGATACACATCTAAATCCCCTGTGACTTTAGTCAATTGTTTTAATGAATTGCTGTGGCTGAAAAATTAAACACTCTGAGACCAACCAGGAGAAGAACTTTCCCAAACTCAGGCCAATCCTTAGATGTCAGACTCACAGATTGCCAGTGACTGGCAAACAACAACAAAATAATTTAGTGTTTACGAGACAGTTTTACTAAAATTAAGTCCTTGGAACATAATCAAAGTTCTTTGTATGTAACTATTCCTGTTAAGATTATTATAATATTAAAAAAAGATTATTACAATGTTAAAGATTAATTGGTATCCATGGCTGACACTGGGAAAATTCTGAAGGAGGTGATGTTTGCGATTGGTGCCTACCTTGCTCTGCCTCGAGTTCTTCCTCTTTCTTTTTTACACTCTCCTCTGCTTCCCAACTCTTGTCAATATCCACAGCACTCATGCTTTTGTCTGGCTGCCAAGGAACCCCAATAGGGGATGCTTCCTGGGCTTGTCCTATCATCCTCTTTTTCTCATTCTCTTCCTTCCATCAAAACATACATGAATACCTGTCCACATTCTTTTACCTTAGAATTCTGATCTCTACCAGATAATCTGATAAATTAATTTATCTACCTTAGTGTTAATAGTTAAGAGTGGTTACATTTACATTTTAACAAAGGCCTTAACCCTAGGAAGAGATGAACATGGCATTACTTGAGGCACTTGGGATGCTTCTGAAATGTCACCTCAGTTCTACCTGCCAGTGGTGCTTGGCACATCTCTTTATTAATGTAGCAACATTCACTATGTTCAGATGGATCCTATTGAAGTGGACTCCTTAAATTCTCTGGTACTTTTAAAAAATATTCCTTTGGTCCATGAACCTACCTTATATCAGTGGTGGAATTATTTATCCATTCAACCTGGGGGCTTAACATGCTGCCTGAGGTGGTCAGTGAGTGGGTGTGCAGGAGGAGCTTGTTTCAATTTACTATCTGTGAGAACTTCAAAACAAAGATTCTGGGAATTGGATGATCTCAGGTTTGCATACTTATTAGCTCAGGTTTGCCTCCTTACTAGCCACGTGATTGCTTCTAAATGCTTCTAAAACACCTAATCTCACTGAGTCTAGGTTTTCTCACCTAAAAATAAAGGTGACTGGATTATACCTTTATATTTCCTTCCTACTCTAATATCCTCTTATTGTGAAAAATCTTAAGGGAAGGTCTGTAATCTTCTACCTCTTAAGTCTTTTATAACAGAAATAGTATCTATTTTTAAAAAATGGTTTGAGTATAATCTCATATGGATGTCTTGTCAGTTTCCTTAAACTTATGCATTGTCCTTAGTTTCCTCAGTTACATACTAAAACAATAAGGTGGAAAATAATGATATGAAACCACTTGTATTTCTCTAGCATCAAATATTAAATAATAACTAAAATCCCCAACGCGCTGCATTTTTTTTGAAATTTTGTAGTTTGAAATTTGTGGTGGAAACTTTTTATTTCAAATATAATACTTCATTAAACCTCTTTATGTAATGTTATAACTTGTTTTAATGTTTCATAAATAACATCCGATATCATTACTCTTAAGCTGGGCATTAAAACCCAGCCAGAAATGATAAGGATACCAAAAGTCACAGGATCACATATTTATGTCTGGAAGGGATCTTTTAGGATATCAAATGCAACCTCCTTATTTTACAGATAAGTAAACTGATGCACAGAAAAGTTAAGTGATTTGCCCAGGGTCACGCATCTAGTAAATATCTGATGCAGGATTTATGGGTTTTCTTAACTTCAAGTACAATGCCACAACGACACGATGCTTTGACTAGGTGCTTACTAAATATATACATGTATTTAGTCAGCTAGTAACTAATCTTAATCATAATTATTTCCACGTCAAGAAAAACACGTGAATTTTATTCTACATTAAATATTATGCCTGGACACATGGTTTTTCCAATGGATGGTTGCAAAACTATGGTGTCATAGGAAAAAAACATTATTGAAAAAAGATGGGTCATATAGTAAGAATGAGAAATAAATGATGGACATCTTTTCAGCTCCACTGTTCTTCCTATAATGTCAGAAGACTGCAAGATAGATGGCCACCACATAAGATGGACACTCTGAGTCAAATTTATGGGCAAAGAAGAGGCAAAGGCCAAGCATGCATGGAAGGGGTATGATCTCTATCTTTACAGGGAATATTCACATCAATGAGATCCTGGATCCACTGGAATATTGAAATAAACATGGGAAATCAATTCAGGATCCAGGAATTGCATGACCTGGGTCATTATTTGATCTTGATGTTGCTAAGAGTGTCTAAGTAAGAACTTACAACATGTAGCAGCTATAGGTTTCTTATACAGGAAAATTTGTTACATTTACACAAGAAATGAGGTACATGAATGAGAATGTAAAAACAGGCAGAGGGCATGCAGACAGGTAGTAAGACACTTTGAAATAAATATGTCGCTTCGCAAGATGTTTAAACACAGTATCACATAAAAAATTATTGCTGTAAAGGTAAGAACTTGGTGAAGGAGGAAATCAGAATGCTGCACAGAAGAAAAACAAGTCATAGAACACAGTCAAACAGCTTAAGTACTGAATGAGAATTTTTCTTATGGCTATGCTTCAATGAGACTATTTCAGTGCCTTCTATTCTGAAGGTTATTCAACGGAAACACTGAAAAAACTAATCTTTATGTTAGAGTTCTCTAAAAATGAATCATTCCAATATTTGCAAACAGAAAAGTTTATGTAATAACTGGCATAATTTGCGCCAGGTATCACTATGGAACAAAGGACCTGAGGTGGGTTTTATCTGCTATTGGCTATGGATCATAGTTTTAGACTTGAAAGAGCCTTCATAGTTTAATACTAATTACTTCACAGTGGAAGAAACTGAGTCTCAGTGAGGTTAAGTGATTTGCCCAAGGTCATAGAGATAGCAAATAGAAACAAATTAGAATTGGAACTGGGGCAATCAGGGGAGCCTTTCCATCGCAATCTATAGAATGGGGAACTCTCCACGTAGGTGAGGATGCAGTCTGGTCACACCTGGCAGAAGGGCCCCTAGATTAAAAATATGCACAACTAGAGGCTTCTGGTTGGTGTTCATGTATGCTCCCTGACATTCCCTTCCCCAGAACTGAGGGCTTTGTTAAAGAAAATGCATATGGACATGCATTGTGACACTTCATGAAATAAATGCTGGCATTAGTAGATGTTTAAATATAATTTTTTCATAAGTCTTAGCCCCTGAGCCAGAAAGAAATGCCCTCTTGTAGACTTTAAAAGGGGTGATTCTGCTTTCATGCTTTTTTTCCTCTGTCTGCTTTCCCATGGACTTCCAAGAAGAGAGAAGGGTATAAGTATTCCCCAGCAGCTATGGTAACTGCCCATGCATGTAAGAGTTTGTGCTGTCTAGGTGGGCTTGAGAGTGTGTATCAAAATATGCTTCTGTGTAGTTTCTTTTCCTGAGCCTATGTGACCCATGATGGTGTAAGACGGTCTTTTCAAACCTAGTGTCTACCTCAAGAGTTCAGGGGTTCCTTCCTCAGGGCATGCTGACACCTATGTGGGAAGTCTTCCTTGTACCTGCCACTATAAGAGGAAATGACCATCTTCGATGCCAGGCTGGCCAGAAGATATGCCATGAATGGGGGGGCGGAGCCAAGATGGCGACTGGAAAGCAGTAACTGGCGTGAGCTCCCCACCAAGTCCCTCCAAAAACCTATAAAAAATGGCTCTGAACCAATTCTAGAACTGCAGAACCCACAAAGTGGCAGAGGGAAGCAGGACTCCAGCCCAGGTCTGCCTGGATGGTATCGGGGTAAGGTCTGTCTCGCACAGAACTCCCAGCTCCCAGCTGAGGGGAGCGGAGCTGAGCCAAGCAGAGCCCAGCACGCGCGGCGCAGCAGACCGCGGACTG
>JAQQSZ010019350.1:0-10384 GCA_028646595.1 Phalanger gymnotis
TAGTTACCAGAGTTTAACCAAGTCCAAACATCTGTGTTTACAAGCTGGAGGGCTCTTAACTACAGCTGCCCAGAGTCTCCACATCAGCACACCACCAAGAGTGAGAGCCCTAAGCAAATAGCTCTGTCTTCCCTTTTTATGTACTCTTTAGCCATCACCAGACATCATCAGAGCAACCAGAGCTTAAGCTCTTACTATTTGCTCTGGTCTTAGCAACTCCCCTTAGGATCCTGGGGGGTTCACACCCACATAGGCTTAGCACCTAATAGATAGGGGTTTGGGCCTGGGGCTTAGCACCTAATAAGACTCAATTAAAGACACCCAACTTAATTGATATTACATCCAATGGTGGCTGTACTGTGCAGGACAATAGAAAATTAAAGAACCATAAGGCAAGGATCAGGGATTGTAATCTCTGCAGGGAGGATACATGTAGAATGGAGAATCTATCTCCCACTATCCCCTCCAAGCCAGTACCTGTGGCAAAGCCCCCTTTGTCCTAAGATCATTAGAGCTCTAACTTTCTACCATTCTCATCATCTCAACCATTCAGTTCCTTTCCTTCTAGGTGCTGCCTTTAGGCCTCTCTTTTCAGTAGCTAATTTCCTAAATGCAGGCTCAAAGATGTTCAACTGAAGACTACATGTAAGAGCCTTTAACACACCTATATAACACCCCTCCTCTTCCTGTTCTTGCAGCTGCTTCTGAAGAGAAAGAAGCAAAGAGACATATCAGAGAGGAAGCCAGTATCCATTCCAGGAACTCTAAAGGGATATTTTGACTTGAACCTAATGGTTTTGTTATGAGTTTAGGAAGTTTAGCCAGAGGTTTTCAGTAAAGTCCACCCAAAAATAGAGAGTATCCCAAGGGGTCAGTGTTAAGCCACCATTCCCATAAGGGTGGCCCCACTAACCTGGGAGTGGTAACTTAGCCCTGACCTCTTGAGATATTTTCTATTTTAGGGTGGACTTTACTGAAAACCACTATTTCTTCCAGGTTAGAGTCCAAAATCCCAGTTCAGGTTCAAGTCCCTGATACTCTGGCTTTTTATGGATCCCTTGCTGGGGCAAATCTAAGATTTACCAACAATCCTGCCTCCGTCACCACAGCTGGAATCTGGGTCTAGTAAGGATTCCACCACCCAGGACCAAAAGGACAAGCTATTAAATGACAAAACCCCAAGTCTGATCTTCAGGGACATGAGGCCTAAAAGAAGAGGAGAGAAGAAATTCATCTTTGCTCTCACCCAGCTTAACTCACAGTGCCCAAGTTGCGGAGTGAACAATAGCTTCACCAGTTTTGGATGCAGCTTAAAAAAAAAAAAAGAGAGAGAGAGGAAACTGTCTCAGTCTCACAGTTTTAGAAACACAATCTGTTCTGACTACCTAGTCAATAGAAAAAGGCTACACTCACCTCCATGATGTGGGAACCTAGAACATCCTTTCTCAGAAGCAAATCTTTAGGGTCCTCAACATGAATACCTCTATGTTAGGTGATCTGGACATGCACAAAGCAAAGCCTCTTGCATCATCATAATCACCACCACCACTACCACCACCATCATCATCATCACCATCATCATGCTTTACTATTCTAAATCTTCTCTTCTCCAGGCTGAACACCACTAAGTCCTTCAATCTGTTCCCTTATGGCAGGTCTCCCAGTGGCCTCACCATCCTTCTCACTTTCTTCTGTCAATGTTCTTTAAATGAAAATCCAGAACCGAACCCTGCTTTCTGGATGTACCCCAGTCCCCTGTGATCCACTCCCCTCCAACCCTGCCCTTTCATTCCTCCCTCCCCATCAACATTTTTGTCACATGGACTGTGATGACATGGAGTGGACCTAGATTCTTTTACTCCATATGCCTTCCCCTCCCTCTCAGTAGTCCTGGTATCTGCCAAGGAAGTCAACAAGAAATATCCTTATCCATAATTAAGCAAGCAAACATATCCTCTAGGCTCTAACTACAAGTCATAGTAAAATGTTTCATTACCAAGCTCACAAAGAACTCATTCATAGCAAGCTGAGAGGGATTATCTTGGAAGCCCCAAGCAGTCTTCTAAAATTGGACCTTCATGATGACAAGGTCCTGTGGGCCCAGGCCATTCCATATTCCCTGACTGAGTATAGCCCTGTGTTATTTGATGACCTTGTTTCTAAGGAAGTATGGTAAGTAATTAGAGATTTTCAAAGCAGCAGGAAGGATTTCCACCATAACAGGCACCCAAAAGAGAATTATTTTGTTCTCTGGTAATTAGAACACAGAGTTATAATTGAATTACTCTTCTCCCTAAACCCCCAAATCATTTTTACAGAGAGGCACAGAGAGACACAGAGTCTTAGGCCCCTCCTGGGTTATCCTAATTTGTTCCTATTTCATGATGAGCAAAATGTTCATTTAACATGTATGTAGACACATACATATGGCTGTACACACACACACACACACACACACACACACACACACACACACACTCCCAGCTCTGTAGCCAAAAAGATGCTTTTATAGAGAGACCATATAGCTGCTGAGTTTGGGTCTTCTAAGATGGCACTACTTTGGTGGAGCTACCATGAATAGAGGCTTAGTTCTCAGTGTTCTAAGCTCATCAGCTCTATTAAGCTCAGAGGACCTGATTCATGCTCACCAAATTCACAAGAGATTTGTTTATTTATATTGTTAACTGCCAATTTGTTTTTTAATTAAATCGTACTTTTTTCAATTAGCAAGCATATGTTTTATCTCCCTTTCAGCTCACCTCTTCCCCACTGAGAAAGAAAAACAAACCTTTGTAATGTTATGCCCTGCCCCGCCTCCAGTTTCTCCATCTTGCCCCAGCTTACTCCACTGTTTTTACTCCCATCTCCATGAACCCCACTGTTTGTACTCCCATCTCCACAGACCCCACTGTTTGTGTTCCCTTCTCCACAGAAATAATCCTGCCTCAGCTTGTCCCACTGTTTGTGTCCCCATCTCCATGGAAATCTAATTGTGTTCTTTCCCTTTAAATACTCTTTCTCTTCCCTTGCTCACTGCTGTTCGATTTGAGTAATTACTCCAAACAGTCGAGTGCTTCAATAAATCCGCATCTAAATTTATATCCGGGTCTTGCTCGCTTTTTTTCAGCACAACAGTAAAACATATGCACAGTCAAGCAAAACAAATTCCCATGTTGGCAATGTCCAAAATGTATGTTTCATTCCATATACTCCACCTCTCTGTCTGGCAGTGTCTTATCGTAAGCCCTTTGGATTTTTGGTTGGGCAACGTGGTGATCAGAGGTCTTAAGTCATTCATGTTTGTCTCTATTTACAATATTGTTATGGTATCAGTTGTTCTCCTGGTTTGGTTGGCTTCAATCCACATCACTAATTGCCCATTTCCAGAGGCATAATTTATTAGAACTATTGCCAAGTAGCATGGGCTACCTCAGGAGGTGGTCAGATCTTTCTAGATCAGATCATACTGCTCATTAGACTACCAGCTCCTTGAGAAAGTCACTATAGAAACACTGACAAACTCTTTCCCTCTTGTGCTGCTTTCTCCCCAAACTTTTTATCATTACAAAATATGGAGTCTCATTTTCAGGCTAGAAGAGGCCTTCAAGGCCATTTAGTCTAACTCTTTCATTTTACAGATGAGGAAACTAAGACCCAGAGTGGCAAAGAAATTTGCCTAAAGCCACAAAGGTAGCAAGTGGAAGAGTTAGGATTTGAACCCACATCTTCTGATTCCAAATCTAGGGCTTTACCACTGTGAGGGCAAGCAAAGTGGGACTTTTAGTTGTCTTTTGTTTTGAGGCAATAGAATGCTTTTAACTGAGTCTTGCCTTTGTTTGTAGGAAAGCCCACACCCTTTTGCTAATTAGGTCAGGGGAGGTGAGAAACCCTGGAGAGGTGTGCTCTCTGACCCTGAAGAAGTGTATATATACTCTGAGATTAGCATTTTGTTTGGGGCTCTCTCATTGGAAGAGTGTTGGTGTGGAGACTGAGTAGACATTAAGAAGCACCTCCCCTTTGAAAACGCAGATGTTGGTGCTTCTCTCTCTGGTAACTATGTGTGTATAAGCTTTGGTCAGACAGCTAGAAGCCTGTGTGTTGATTTGTGTTATCTCCTCTGTTTATATTTTCTCCGTTTGTAATTTCTGTTTGTATTTGCTTTGAAGTTCAGGGTGCTGACTTTTCCTCCTGAACTAAGTGAATGATATATGTATGTTTGATTAAAGTGAGATTGTAAACCCCTTTAAGTTGCTTTCCTTAGAAAAGCAGATCAAGAGGGAGCCATCGCTGTGCCAGGCAGCAAGACGGGCGCAGGATTCTTCTGCGGAACAAGTGCAGAACAGGACAATCATTTCAGCAATAAACAGAAGAAGCTACTGAAGCAGCTGAAGTTTGCACAATGTCTAGAAAAAAAGGTAAACATGGGCAAAGTAAATCTGGAGATGATTAAGCCTTGGATTGCAAAACGAATAACAGAAATTCTTGGATTTGAGGATGACGTAGTAATTGAATTCATATTCAACCAGCTGGAAGTGAAGAATCCAGATTCCAAAACGATGCAGATTAACCTGACTGGGTTCTTCAATGGAAAAATTGCTAGAGAATTTATGAGAGAGCTGTGGCCCCTTTTGCTGAGTGCACAGGAAAACAATGCTGGGATCCCTTCTGCTTTCTTGGAACCGAAGAAAAAGGAAATAAAACAAAGACAGTTTGAACAAGAAAAACTGGCATCTATGAAGAAACAAGATGAAGACAAAGATAAGAGAGACAAACAAGAAAAGGAGAGCAGCAGAGAGAAAAGGCAGCGATCCAGAAGCCCAAGAAGGTGCAAGTCCAGATCTCCTTCCCCTAGGAGACACGCCTCCCGTCAGAGGAGAGAGAAGGCGAAGGCATTCTCAATCTCGCCGTCATAGAACCAAGAGCTGAAGCGAAGCCCCTTCCCTGCTCCAGCAAACAAAGAACAGACCCCACAACTTCCGGAATCTTCAGTGAAGGCCAAGGAACCTTCCATACAAGAGGCAACCTCTACTAGTGACATTCTGAAAGCTCCCAAACCTGAACCTATACCAGAACCTAAGGAACCTTCACCAGAAAAAAATTCAGAAAAGGAAAAAAACCCGCCCCAGGTCTCGATCACGATCCAAATCGAGGTCACGAACCATGCCAGGTGCCCTTCTCATACTCGACCTAGGCGGCGTCATAGAACACGATCAAGAAGGTGACCAAGTCCAAGAAGGCGGCCATCTCCTCGAAGAAGAAACCCTCCAAGGCTAATGACTCCTCCGCCAAGGCATAGAAGAAGTCGATCTCCTGTGAGACGAAGGCGGCGCTCATCATCACCTTCGTCCCGTTCCCGGTCACCTCCAAAGAAGCCACCCAAAAGAATCTCCAGCCTTCCTAGAAAAACGCGTAGACTCTCTCCATCTGCAAGCCCTCCACGGCAAAGGCATCGGTCGTCTCCGCCAGCAAGCTCACCGCCAAAAACCCATCGGTCACCAACACCCCAGCAGTCAAATCGTACAAGAAAAAGTCGTGGCTCTGTTTCTCCAGGTAGAACCTCAGGTAAAGCAACAAAACATAAAGGTACCGAGAAAAGGGAGTCACCTTCACCAGCACCAAAATCTCGGAAAGTAGAGTTATTTGAATCGAAAGACAAAGGTGGCAAAATGGCAGCAGCTGATTCTGTGCAACAGAGGCGCAGTACTGGAGACAAAATCAGCAGTCTTCTTCTGACTCTGGTTATTCCTCCTCCTCAGAAGACGAGTGACCCAAGAGAACAAACTTGAAAAACGGAAAAGTGGGAAGGCGTCGACGACATTCAGCCTGCCGCAGTACATCCCTACCGCCACGGAAATGCCAGAAAGAGTCCTCTCCTCGTAGTACACGGAGAAGAAGTCCATCTCCACCATCGGCGAGACGACGGCGCTCCCCTTGTCCCGCCCCTCCACTCCGGCGGCGGAGGTCTCCCATATCGTCGCCGCCGCCGCAGCCGCCACCACGGCGCAGGACTCCCTCTCCTCCCACACGTCGACGCTCACCTTCTCCAAGAAGATACTCTCCTCCAATCCAGAGAAGATATTCTCCTTCTCCCCTTCCTAAGAGAAGAAGAGTTTCCCCACCACCACCTCCCAAGCGAAGAGCATCTCCATTGCCTCCCCCAAAGAGACGCCATTGCCTCCCATTCGCCACCTCCGAAGCCAAGAAGTTCCGCTGTTACAAAGAGACGCCCCCTTCTTTATCATCTAAGCATAGGAAAGGGTCCTGCCCTAACCTATCTACCCGAGAAACCTGGTCTCCTCTACCAAACAAACGGCCCTCACCTTCACCACGGCCTCGACTTCCTCATACCTCTGCAAGTACTCCCATACTCCAAGAGGAGCTTCATCTTCACCCCAAAGAAGGCAGTCCCCATCACCAAGCACTAGGCCTATCAGGAGAGTCTCCAGAACCCCAGCAACCCAGAAAAGCAAAAGAGGCTGCCTCACCAAGTCTCCAGTCTGTAAGAAGGGTCTCATCTTCCAGATCTGCCTCCAGACCTCCTGAGCCAGCAGCTAAGAAACACCAAGCACCTCCATCCCCCACCCAGTCTCAGTCCCTATCCACAAACTGGTCACCAGCAGCACCCGTCAAGAAGGCTAAAGGCCCCATGCCGAGCCCATCCCCTGCCAGGAATTCAGACCAGGAGGGTGGTGGGAAGAAAAAGAAGAAGAAGGACAAGAAACACAAAAAGGACAAGAAGCGTAAGAAGACAAAAAACATAAGAAGAAGGTGGCAGCTGCTGCTGCTGTCGCCATCTGCTACCATGTCAGCCCTGGAAGAACCTCAAGCAGAGATAGCGCCCAAAAAGGAGACGGAGAGTGAAGCTGAAGACAACCTGATGACCTAGAGAAACACCTTCGGGAAAAGGCACTGAGGTCCATGAGAAATGCGCAAGTGTCCCTGCAGTCCTAGATGGGACCGTTTGTTATAATGTACATTTGATTGGGTTTGTACTCAGATTCCATTTCACAATTGCTAAAATGTGTTTGAGCTTTAGGCTATAACATTTGTTGTCATAATTGCTAGGTTGAGGTTCACCACGTAAAAAAAGGGCATGGATTTACTTTTCAAAAGGTGTCCACAGTGTATTAGTGACATTCATTGACAGACAACATAACTTCATTTAAAGACATTTTTAAGGGGAAAAAAATTTTTTAAAGGGGTTTAAGTACGGCTGACAGTCGGGATTCCTTTAAATCCTCTCCCAGCCCTGGTGGTACACAAAGGTTATCTTTAAGAACTTAAAAGTTCTTGTCCAATTCTTGGCCCCCAGGTAAGTTATGAGGCTTTGACCTTGAAGCTGCCCAGAAGAGAGACCACTATTCACCAGAAGTCGACATAAGCATTTTTAACGCCACACTCTTTTCCCCTTGCTGTCATCTCTGCTGAAGTGAATCAAGTTTAGAGCTCTGAGGACCGTCCAGAAAATGAACGCATGCTGTTCACCAGGACACTGTGGGCTTATACTGATGTTGTAACTAGTTGATTTGAAACACTGGAATTCCGTTTTTTCCTGTCTTGTTCCCCCATCCCACCCCCCATCGGCTTGTAAGGATAGTTATGCCCCAGAAAGGTTCCTTCAGTTACATAAAATTCTGGTTGTGAAATGACATCATTGCCCCATTCATGATTCTTGTCTTTTTAGGGTTCTTCCAGTTGGTAGACTGAACTGTAGAGCTCTTTGCTTTTGAAAAGTGGAAGAATATCAATTTTGGATATTGTCATGTTTTCACCATCTTATTTTGTTTTGTTTTTTGTTGGTTTTTTTGTCTTTTTTGCTGGTTTTTTAAAATAAAGCTATATAAAGCTTGTGGATTAAACAGAATAAATTTCTAAATTTAAAAGCAAAAAGCAAAAGAAAAGCAGATCAAAGAATATGTGCTAGTAGCCCTCCTGTGTGCTGGTGTTATTGGCCTTACACAGTCATAGCAGTGGCCAGTAGTATTGGTGGTATACCCCCTTGTACCAGGATACTTTCCTATGACAAATATGTTGTAAATGGCAAGATTGCTGCTTACATTGCATTAAACTACATTTGTAAATGTGTAATTTCATCATTGTCATGAGCGCTCCTTCCACCAAGACAAATCATGACATTTCTGTAACTTAGTATCCTAAAGCTCTAGATAAATGCTAGCCATTATTATTAATTCATGACATTCTTGCCGTGTGTGTCTGGGGGGGGAGGTAAGGGTGGATTCTGTCTTCTTATCATGCCACCTTATCTATTATTATTCTTTATTTGGCATATATAATATATAGTGTGTGCATCTATGGAGAGAGGGAGAAGATACACACACACACACACATATATATATATATATTATATATATATATATATAGAGAGAGAGAGAGAGAGAGATTTTCTTTCTTTTGAAGTTTTGGGATTGTGGAGAAAACCACTACTCCACCATCTCTCTGGTCATGTTTGGGGCTGCTGGGACCTCAAGAATGTCAAGGCAGATTTGCCTGGAATGAATTCACACATTCAAGCCACCTTTCAGTCCAGAGACACTTTATTTTAATGCCAGCAGAAGCAGACAAAGTCCCTTTGGAGAACTTGCCCCCTACTGGGGGTGAATCTACAGCATATATAGAAAAAGGGCATGGGAAGGGAATCCTAGGGATGCTAATTAGGTAATCTAGGGGTCCAGGTGTCTCTTGGAGCTATGGAAGGAAAAGCGTAGGGAGTATACCAGACATTGAGGGAGTTGTCAGAGGCATGGACCTTGGGGACCTGGTGCCAAAAAGAGAGTCCTTGGGACAGTATCCCTGTCTCTGTTCTGATAAGGGAATTACAGAGTCAGGCCTGGAACAAAGGAAAATTTTCACACAGGGCAGAGGTGTGTGTGAGGGTGTTACTTTCAGAGACATGGCCTTAGAGCTTTTGGGGGTCCAAGTTACACTACCCCATCAGTATGATCAGTCTTAGTGTTCAAGAATTTTTGTGTCTGAAAAGTTCATCCTTCTGTTTCCAATTTGGTGACATGACTCTCCCATCTCAAATAGAATGGTCCTTGGACAAGAGATAGATAAATATGTATCAACACGCCAGTAACTGTAGCCTTTTTAGATCCATAGTTCCTGTGGCATGGCTTCTGAGAACCCAAAGTTGTTTCCATGAGACAATGAAGTATCAGAGAAGAACTCTGGTAGAGGATTAATTTCATCTGATAAATTCCCCTTCAGGCTTGTTCAGGCCTTTATTCAGGTACTCCCTGCTCTTATCAACCACTCATTTTTCAATAGGAGAAACCAAGGCCCAGAGAGATTAAGTGATTGGCTTTCTGACCTGAATTCACTCCTAATATCTTCTTTTATGAGTATGATTTTTCTTTTGAGCCATTCTAGAGTTTCTTGATCTTACTCCAGGATTTCTGGGGAATCTGTAGGATTCTCTATCTCATATTCCTTCATATTGCAATGCTTGTTCAAATTGCTTTAGTTTCACTTTGAGATTCTGCTCATTTTTCCTTTTCTCTATGATTTTCTCTGTTGCATTATCTGCTTGTAGGGTGAGATTTTGTCTCTTGATCTTTTAGTCTTTCAGCTTCTTTCTTGTATTCCTCCATCATTCACTTTGGAATTCCTCCCCACTCTTTGGCCCTTTTCCCTTCCACTGCTGCCCAGACTCCAAGTTTCATGTACCGTTCCTAAGGGCTGACAGTCATTTTCCCTGTGGCCCTAAGCACTAGATGCAGATTCTATCCTGCCAGAGTCTTCCAACTCCATGGCCTCTTCCATCCCACCTCCATGAAGATGGGCAGAATAGCTATCTGCTGCCTCTAGAGGGGTTGGGAGGTAGGGCTAGGTTTCAGAATGAATCACTACAGCCAGACCCAAATCATAGATATGGGGTTCCTTGTGTTTGCTCAGATGGACAGAGTGGGAACACAATGAGATCTCTAAGTACTGAGGTTCTCCAACATGGCAATTGGGTGATACAATGGATAGAGTGCTAGACTTGGAATTAAGAGGACATGAATGAATTCGAATCTTGCATCAGACAATTACTAACTTTGAGATGCTGGGAAAGTCACTGAACCTCTTCCAGCCTGTTTTCTCATCTGTGAAATACCTCACAGGGTTGTTGTAAGGATCAAATAAGATAACATATGCAAACCATTTTGCAAAGCCCAGAGTGTCATATAAATGTTAACTATTAGTATTAATTCATGTGCTTTTTGCCTTCTGGTGGGGGAGGGGGTGGGAAGGGTGGATTCTGTCTTATGCTGTAGATTCAGCTGTAATTACTCTGTTCATGTTGAGCCATTTTCTTCAGTCCTGTCTGACTCTCTGTGACTCCATTTAGGGTTTTCTTGGCAAAGTAATGGAGAGGTTTTCC
>JAQQSZ010019351.1:0-10383 GCA_028646595.1 Phalanger gymnotis
TTCCTTCCTCCCTTCCTTCCTTCCTTCCTTCCTTCCTTCCTTCCTTCCTCCCTCCCTCCCTCCTTCCCTTCCTCCCTTCCTCCCTCCCTCCCTCCCTCCTTCCCTTCCTCCATTCCTCCCTCCCTTCCTTCCTTCCTTTCCTTTCCTTCCTTCCTTCCTTCCTTCCTTCCTTCTTTTTTAATGGAGCAGAGAAGGGAAAAGGATAGCCTAGATGATGAATGAGCTTTAACAAAATACAGTAAAATAATGAGGTCATGTGGCCAGTTGGTTAACAAAGAGTTGGTTTTCAGCTCAAGGTTTTAGTCCTTGTTAAAACACAAGTCTCTCTGGGAGATGCAATACTTTTACATATTAGAAGAGATTCATGTATGGGGTAAAAGTTGAGACTATATTACAGGATCACAAAAGGACCTCAGAGGCCATCTAGTCTAAAAAGTGCCTGAACAAGTATCTCTTGTGTAAAATACAAGTAAAACTTGTCATTTATTTTTTACCAGAAGACTCCCAGAAAGGAAAATTCGTTATCTCTTGAGATAGTCCATTTCTCTAATTTTTCCTGCTATCAAAACCAAATTGACCTCTTTGCAAATTCTACTCATCAGCACAAGTTTTATTCCTGTAGCCCAGGAAAGGCAGCTAGGTGGCATTATAGATACATCACTGGACATGGAGCCAGGAAGATCCAAAGTCAAATCCTAACTCAGATATTTAGTAGCTGTGTGACCTTGGGCTAGTCACTCAGCCTCTCTCATCCTCAATTTCCATACCTGTAAAGTGGGAATAATAAGGATCCTGACCTCACAGGATTGTTGTGAGAATCAAAGCGCTTGGTGCTTAAAGAACTATATAAATGGTATCATTAATTCATTGAATCTATTCCTTCCTTTACAGAACAACCCTTCATATACTTGAGGACAGAGGTCATGTCTTCCTTAAGTCTTCTCTTTCCCAGGCTAGACATTCCTATCAATTTATCCTCATATGCATGGATTTGGACTAGGCATGGACTTGAGGTCCTTCAAGAAAAACCCTTCTGGCTTTTCTATTCCGTATGTCTTCCAGAATATCAATGTCCCTCAAAAAATATGGTACCTGGAATTAAATACAACCCTCCAAATGTGGTCTGACCATGGCAGAAGCAGAGGCATTATCACCTCTTTTGTCCTGGACAAGACGCCTTCCTTAATGCAGCCTAAAATTGCTTTATGTTTCTCAGCTGCCATATCATAGTGTCTACTGGTATTGAGTATAAACTTAAGGTTACTTCAAATTCTAGGATTATATGATTTTGTAGGTTCTTATTAGTCACTTAGTCTTTACTGTAATAGAGTTTCAGATAATAGGATCATAGAGTCGGAGTTGTAAGGGACCTTTGTGAGTATCTAGTCTTACCCTCTCATTTGACAGATGGAAAAACTAAGGTTCATGTAAGTTAAGCAGCTGGCCCAAGATCATTAAGCAGAGGTAGGATCCAAACCCAGCCTCTCTCACTCCAAATCCAGTACTCGGATCCTTTCCTAAGAGCAGTGTTATGGGGAACAAGCACCCCACTCACTCAAGGTAGACTAACTGGCATCAGAGAGTCAGGGCAAGGACAAAGAACTGGGAGGTTGGTGACAGCTCTGTTGGTGAGCTAATTTTCTATAGAATGGGTGCTGACTTTTCAGAAAACGTGACCGGTTCCTTAGAGTAGGAAATCTCAGTGAGACATGCGACCACCACAGCTGCCCCTGCATTTGCTGCTTCTTGAATTTCTTCCACTTGTATTCCCTATCTACTTTTCCAAAGAAAGGAATTCTTCCTTTGACATTAATAGAGACCTTTCCCATATGTCATAGCCTGACAATAAGCTTCCAACTTCTCATGACTCAGACTCATTCATTATCCATGCATTCATTCAACCAACAAACATTCATTATATGTCTACTATGAGCCAAGCACTATGATAGGCACTCATAACACAAATACAATCAATGAAACAATCCTTACGTGCAAGGAGCTTACAGGAGAAGCTTAACAGGCCAAATGAAAAAAGACAACAAGGACGTGTATAATTATATACAGAATAAATATAAAGAGAATAAACACAAAGCAGTTAAATGAAAGGTAATTTGAGAGGCAGGAAGGGAGATCAGGAAACACTTCCAGAGAGTGCTTGAACTGCCTCTTGAAGAAAGAATGTATTCTTTGAGGCAGAATTGAGAAGGAAGTACATTCCAGGCATGGAGGAATGCCAATACAAACTCATGTAAAAAGACCAGTGTGACTGAATTGCAGAGTGTGTACGTATATATAGGGAGTAATGTACAATTAGACTGGAAAGTCAGATTGGGGACAAGTTGTGAAGGGTAATAAAAGCTAAACAGAGGAGATTATCTATGATACTAGAGGCAATAGGAAGACACTGCTGTTGGTTGATTAAGGGAAAGAAGCAGTCAGATCTGGGCTTGAGGAAAAACATTTTGATAGGAATGTTGAGGATATAGTGAGGTGATAAAGAACTTGAGATAAGGACAAATTAAAAATTTGTTGCAGTAGTCTAAGTGGGAGGTGCTGAGGGATTGAACTAAGGTGGTAGCTGACTGAGTAGAGAAAAGGAGTCAGATGCAAGAGATATGGTTGTTGAAATGTCGAGGCTTGGCAACTGTTAGAATATGCAGTGATGGAGAGTGAGGAGTCAATGATAGTGCCAAAACTTAGGAGAATGGAACAATAGTGGTACTTTCAAGAGGAATAAGGAAATTTGGAAAAGGGTTTTGGGGGAAAAAGAGTTTCGTTTTAAGTTGACATATACAATAAGCAATTGGCAATGAAAGACTGATGCTCAGAACAGCGACTGGGACTGGATATGTAGATTTGGAAGTCATTGGCATTGTATAACAATTAAATCCATAGGTACTGATGAGGTCACCAAGAAAGAGACTATGCAGAGAGAAGAGTAGGAGGCCTAAGAGAGAACCTTGGGGGAACAGCCACACTTAGAAGGCATTGTATAAATGATGAACCAGCAGAGGACACTGATGAATGCTCAGACAGATAGGAGGAGAACCAGGAGAATAGTGTTACAAAAGCTGAGAGAAGAGAGAACAGGCAGGAGAAGAGGGTTATCAACAGGGTCAAATGCAGCAAAGAGGTCCAGAAGAATTAAGAATGAAAAAAGATTGTCAGATTTTATAATTCAGAAATAGTTGGTGATTTTGTAGAGAAATTTTAGTCCTGTCATGAGTAGGAGCAGAGATTGCAAATAGTTGAAGAGTGAGTGAGTAGACAGTAAATGAGAATACGGGTGAAAACGGGATTTTCTAGGGGTTTGGCTGAGAAAGAGAGGTGACATATAGGATGATAGGAGATGATAAGGTATAGTGAAGATTTAAAAAAAAGGATGGAGACTTGAGACTGTTGGATACAGTTGGGAAGGAACCTGTAGATAGGGAGAGGTTGGAGATTAGAGAGAAAAAGATGATGGCAGACATAGCTTTCTGGAGAAGATGGGAGGAGATGGGATCAAAGGTACATATGGAGAGGTTAGCTTTGACAAGGAGAAGAGCCGCGTAATACATAGTCCCGGTGAAAACTAATCCACATGTGAAACATGTGAAAAGCCTAAGTGGTGAACTTTTTGGTTCCAGACAAGGAAAGGTAGCCAAGACCTTCAGAAGCTTTGTCAGTGCCAGCAGATGGGCTGCTATGGGGCTGGGAGGTGGAGCAGGAGCTTAGGGATAGTGATGTGAAACATAGGAGATAGTTCTCTTTGTTGGTCCTACTAGTGTTGAACTGAGAATTTCTGCTACACTATTTGTGAATATCAGAGATCAATCTCTCAATCACCCAACAAGCATTTAAATGCTTACTATGTGCTAGGTGCTTGGGATGCATATATTTACATGAATATGCATGCATACATTAAATGCATACAAACCACATATATCTATTATATACAGCTTGCTTTTCTTTTTAATGTACATACATTTACATCTATAATTTACATACAAATGTATATATATAGAAAAACATACCAGATAAATACAACAACAATCATAGCTGGCATTTATATAGCTTTTTAAGATTTGCAAAGTGCTTTACATGTATTATCTCATTTGATCTTAATAGCAACTTTTTGAAATAGGTGCTATTATTATCCCCATTTTACAGATGAAGAAACTGAGGTAGAAAGAGATCAAGTGATTTGTCAAGGGCTACAGCTAATAAGTGTCTAAAGCAGTACTCCAACTCAGGTCTTTCTGACTCTAAGAGCAGCATTCTGTCCACTATTACACCTAGTTGCCTCTTAATACAAAGTAATATTTTTTTTCCCTAAGGGGAAGGCAAAAACAACTGTAGAGATAAAGGCATTATGTAGAAAGTGGCCCTTGAGCTTAGCTTTGAAGGAAACCAGAGATTCTAAGAGCTAGACATAAGGAGGAAGTAAATTCCAGGCATAAGGAATAGTCTGTCCAAAGTCATGGAAATAGCAAGTTGCTGATATATAGATGGTGTAATAGTATACAGAGACTGGCTTTAGTGGTGAGGGACCACGGTGGCAATAGAACACTTGGTGAGGATGAATGCAGAGGAATGACCAGTATAGATTGGGAGTTGTAGTATAGTGGCAGGGTGTAAGATATTGATCTGGGTCTCATCCCTTGTGTTGTCATTGTGGTATGTGGAATATTAATATGTGTCTGTAACAGTATGGGTCTATGTCTTATGTTTCCCAGTACTTATGCACAGCATGTATCTTTGGGAATTATGTGATGATAATGATAGACTGGATCTAGTCAGCTATAGCAACTGAGCTTGCTTCCATTTTCCTGTCTCTAGAGAATGAAGTCAACAGTGATTCTGAACTTCCATAGCAGGCAGCCAGTTTGTGATGGTTAACTTGGATAATTGAAACTTTCAGATAACTTGTCAATTTCGTACTACTGCAGGCCCTTTCTGGGGGTGAGTCTCAAGGCTCTTGCCCTCTGGTGGACTCCCCCTCACCCCGCCATTAAGTTCTTATTTTCAGATGCTTCTGCTTATTGTCCACTCATATCCTGGGTCCAGTGAAACATTACTTTTCTTGGTTCCATCCACATCCTAGGTTAGGTGTTAATGACCCATCATTCAGATGTTCTATCTCCTCACCCCTGAAACCATCACAATTCAACTATACCATTTTATAATGCCATAAATATTTTAGACATGTAATGATAAAAAGAATTTCTATTCACTGTTAAGAGAAAAATCATTTTATCACTACGAGCAGTGGGGGCTAAAGCTGGAAAGATACATCCTGGTCACACCCAGCTGGCTCCAATGAGCTCTTCTGACCTTTTCCCACCATTGCTTCATAGCAGTTGCCTTGAGGAAGCTCAGGGAAGTCTGGGCCTTGCTTCCAGGGGAGTTTCTGATGGCCATGTCTTCCCACCTGCTCACTTATTTCATTATCTCTCCCCTCAGCACACCAGCAGGCTGCTGCCAGTGTCCGAAGCTAATGTTCCTGAACAACCCATTCCCGGTGAACTTGAACATGCTTTCAATTATCCACTGCAGATCTGTAGCCTCCTCCCTGCTTAGAGCCCATATCAAGGGCTGATTTCTCTCCTTTAGAACTTTCTACCAGGGGCTCTGTGCCACTGTGAAGTGGTAATTAGGAAAGTTTGGTAATGGAAACAGAGGTTGAGGTTGAGAGGGATGGGGGGGGGCATTAGAGGACTGCCATGTGATTCCTGCCAAAGTTCTTGAAACCTCGTTCTCTACTACTAAAATGAAGGGAGAGAAAGAGCTGAGAATTAGGATCAGGAGAGAAAGAATAAAAATGACAGTAATACAATGAGCTTGGATTCTACCTTAACATTTTTAAAAGCATTTTCATAAACTTGATCTCATTTGATCTTCAAAAAAAGTCAGTCAATAAACATTTATCAAACACTTATGTGCCAGGCCCTGTGTTAAGTGTTGACGATACAAAGAAAGGCAAAGGATAGGAAGACAATTCTTACCGTCAAGGAGCTCTCAAGGAGTATGATAGAGGAGACAACATGCAGAATAAATTGGTGATAGTCAGTAGAGGGAAGACCACTTGCATTAAGGGAGATTGGGTAATATTTCTTATGGGAGGAAGGATTTTAACTGTGATCTGAAGGAAGCCAAGAAAGCTAGAAAGTAGAGATGAGGAGGGAGAGCATTTACAGGCGTAAGGGATAGTCAGTGAAAATGCCAGGAGTCTGAAGTTTTAATCTTGGATTAGGAAGGGGCCAGTATCACTACATCAGAGAGAATATGGAGGGGATGAGGCAGGGATTAAAGCATAAGAGGACCGGAAAGGTGGGGGGACATATTATGAAGGTCTTCAAATGTCAAATATAGGATTTGAAATCTGAGCCTGGACGTTAAAGAAAGCCGCTGGAGTTCATTAAGAAGGGGGAATGACAGGGTCAGACTTCAAGAAGATCACTTTGATAGCTGAAGGGAGGATGGACTGGTGTGGGAAGAGACTTGAGGCAGACAGATCCACCAGGAAACTACTGTAATAATCCAGGGCTAAGGTGATAAGGGCCTCTTCCGGGGTGGTGCCAGTGTCAGAAGAGACAAGACAGAGAATAAGAGACGTTGTAAAGAGAAAATTGGCAGGTCTTGGTAACAGATTGGATATGAAGGCCAAGAGAGGCTGAAGGGTCGAGGATGACACCTAGGTTGTGAGCCTGGGTGAATGGGAGAATGATGGAAAGTACTCTTGACAGTACAGGGAAGTTAGGAAGACAGGGTGGAGTTTTCAGGGTGTGGGGGCAGATAATGAATTTAGCTTTGGACATGCTGAATTCAAAACGTTTGTGAGACATCTGTTTTAAGATGTCCAATAGGCCACTGGAGATACCAGAGTGGAAGTTAGCAGAGGTTAGGGTTGGATAAGTAGATGTGGTAATGATCAGCATAGAGATGATAACTGAATGCATGGGAGCTGACTAAGATTATCATGTGAAATAATATAGAGGGAAATGAGGCATCCCAGGGCAGAGCTCTGGGGGAAACTCCCAGTTATTGGGCATGGCCTGGATCCAGCAGTCAGAGAGGTAACAGAACCAGCATAGAGTAGTGACATGAAAACCTAGAGAGAAGAGAGTCTCAGTAGGAGGAGGGAGATTGACAATGTCATCATCTTCAAAGTGGTATGAGAATTGAGAAAAGACTGTTAGATCTGGCAATTAAGGGATCATTGGTAACTTTAGAGAGAGTAGTTTCAGTTGAATGCTGAGGTCAGAATCCAGACTGTGGAGGGCTAGGAAGAGAGTGAGAGGAAAAGAAGTGGTGGTATCAATTGGAGATGGCTTTTTCCAGGAGTTTAGACATGAAAGGAGGAGAGATATGGGATGACAGTGAATGGGGACTGATGGATCACGTGAGAGTTTTTTGAGCATGGGCATGGGTATTTTTGTAGGCAGCCTAAGTTCAGGATCTCTGTGAGAGATTTTTTTTCTGTGGGAGGGAGAAAGCATTGTAGAAAGTGTAATGGACTCGGAATCAGGAAGACCTAGGTTCAATTCTTCTTTCCGACGGTTATTAGTTGTGTGACTCTGTTCTTTGCTATTAAATGAGATCAGGCACTGGTCATACCGTACCCTGGTGTCACATGTGGCTCAGTTTAGAAATGCCATTGGATGTTCAGGGTTAGGGGAGGTCCATGAGGACTATAGAATGGTCAGAGAAGGCTTTGTGTAATTGGTCAGACTAGATTAGAATACATAGAGAGGAGCTAAGAGGGGATTAAAAGCAGCGACCTTTTCACCACCAAAACCAATGGGATGTTAGCTACAGAGCAAAGAACCATGGGATTGGGCAGAAAAGAAGAGGCAGGAGTGAGAGAATGAAGGAGAAAAGACAGAGGAAGAGGCAATGGTCATGAGAGATCAGAGCAAAGGAAAATGGAAGAAAATATTTTTCAATAGCAGAGAGAAGGAAAGTATTGAAGCGTCACATATATACTATTCAAGTATCTTGATATGGTATTTTTTGCTTGTCCATTTAACACAATCATTCTTAAATGCTGATAACCAATTATTTGTTCTTAGACTATTATTTGTCTGAAGATGAGTGGTATTGTAGAGGGTTCCATAAAAAAGCAATTAGCATTGCCATCTATCTCAATGAAAGACAATAATATTAATTAATAGCCATACCAGAGAGCAACACAAGTTGTTTTTTTTAAACCTTCTACAATAGAGAAATCTGCAGGGGCCAAATTTTCTCCAAGTGCATCTCTGACAGGTGCCTATTTATTTTTGTAACAAGTGGATACTGTCTGCATCTTCAGTCACAGAAAGGCAATTATTTAATTCTGTCATCGGGACTGTGGGGAAGTATCTAGACCATGAGACAGAGGCTAGAGTGGAGGCTGAGAAAGCAGGAGGAGTTGGTGATGAGATGATATTTGAGAGGGAGAACCAGAAGCCAAGTGGGGATGCAGTGAGCTATGTGACTCCTGCGCATAGCTAGGGTCAGGACCAGGAGTCCTTAGCCAGGCATGTTGTTAAGTGCAAGATACAAAGAAAGGTAAAAACTAGTCCCTACTTTCAAAAAGCTCACAGTCTAGCGAGGGAGGAAACATGCAGAAACCTATATACAAACAAGTTGTGGACAGAATAAATTGGCGGTGGTCTCAGAGGGAAGGTGCTAAGGTTAAGGAGGACCAGGAGAGGCTTCCTTAGGAAGGTGGGACTTTAGCTGAGACCTGAAAGAAGTCAAAAATCAGAAATGAGGAGGGATGGAGTTCCAGGCACAGGGGACAGCCAGCGAAAATGCCCATTCTGCAGATGGCATGTCATCTGTGAGGAATAGCAAATATGAACAAATGAATGAAAGCATGAATAGGTTGCAGAGAAAATAGAAAGGAATAAAGTGTAAGAAGATTGGAAAGATTGGAAGTGTCCTGGTTATGAAAGGCTTTAAAAGTCAAACAGGACTTTTGAGATTTGATTCTGGAAGTAATGAGGAGCCGCTGGAGTTGATTGAGTGTGGTGAAGGCTTGGACTAGGATTTCATGAGCTGTGCTTTAGGAAGATAAGCTGAGTGGCAGATGGGAAGAGGGAAAGACTGGAGGCAAGGAGACCAACCAGCAGATTATTGTAATAAGGCAAATATGAGGTCATGAAGGCCTGGATAAGGCTGGTGACGGTGTCAGAGAAGAAAAGAGGGTTATATGGGAGATGCTATGAGATAGAAATGAAGGGACTTGGAATATGATCAGATATCAGGGTGAGAGAGAGGGTCAGATTTGCATGGTACAAAATCTAAAAGATGTTTTTTAATTCTTATTTATTATACTACAATTTGGCTAGTTGTCATTAAGTATTTGATGATCCTTTTTTATGATACCGAACCTCAGCAAATAGGCTATTCCAGATGTGAATGAGACTTGGTGAGACTAAGTGACTAAGTCTCTTAATTGTGCTTTTTCCATAAAAGTAAGTTATTAAAGTAACAGAATTTGGATCATATTTGTAGAAATGTAAGTCATCTTCCAGATATTATGGGCCATATGCTTAAAATAAGGTTACTTTTTTAAAATAATAAACATACTTTCACATTAGTCATGATGTACAGAAGAATTAGAACTAATGAGAGGAACCACAAGAAAGAAGAAACAAAACAAAACAACAAAAAAAGGAAAGCAAATCGTATGCTTCTATCTGCATTCAGACCTCAAAGTTCTTTCTCTGAATGTAGATAGCATCTTCCATCATGAGTTTTTTGGAGGTGCCTTAGATCCTTACATCGTTGAGAAGAGCTAAGTTTATCAAAGGCAGTCATCACACAATGTGGTTGTTACTATGTATAATGTTCTCCTGGTAACACTTATTTCACTCAGCATCAGTTCATATAAGTCTTTCCAAGTTTTTTCTGAAGTCTGCATGCTTATTATTTCTTTTTCTTAATTTTTTTTATTTAATATATTTAGTTTTCAGCATTGATTTTCACAAGAGTTTGAATTACAAATTTTCTCCCCATTTCTACCCTCCCCCCCCCACTCCAAGAAGGTGTGTATTCTGGTTGCCCTGTTCCCTAGTCAGCCCTCTCTTCTGTCACCCCACTCCCCTCCCATCCCCTTTTCCTTTCCTTTCTTGTAGGGCAAGATAAATTTCTGCACCCCATTGCCTATGTATCTTATTTTCTAGTTGCACACAAACACTTTTTTTTGGTTTTTGAATGTCTGTTTTTAAAACTTTGAGTTCCAAATTCTCTCCCCTCTTCCCTTCCCACCCATCCTCCCTAAGAAGTCAAGCAATTCAACATAGGCCACATGTGTATCATTATGTGTAACCCTTCCACAATACTCATGTTGTGAAAGACTAACTATATTTTGCTCCTTCCTAACCTATCCCCCTTTATTGAATTTTCTCC
>JAQQSZ010019352.1:0-10383 GCA_028646595.1 Phalanger gymnotis
CCGCTCCCCTCGGCTGGGGGCTGGGAGTTCTGTTCGGGACAGACCTTACCCCGAGACCATCCAGGCTGACCTGGGCTGGAGTCCTGCTTCCCTCTGCCCCTTTGTGGGTTCTGTAGTTCTAGAATTGGTTCAGAGCCATTTTTTCATAGGTTTTTGGAGGGACTTGGTGGGGAGCTCACACCAGTTACTGCTTTCCAGTAGCCATCTTGGCTCCGCCCCCCCAGAACCCTCCAAAGCTTCAGTATTATCCTGGAAAACTTCCAGCTGATAGGCAAAATATACCAAGATTCCTACAATCACCATCTGTACCAAAGGCTATCAGATAAAATTTTAGTATTTCTTTATACAATGTGCCAAACCCAATTCTATGGAAGAGAATGTGGGAAATTAGCATGTTAAAAATACACGAACCAAAAAAATGTTCATTTAAGTGGATCTGTGTTGTTTCTCCTCCTGCAACTTGTCAATCTGTATAAATCTTGTCCACATAGTATACTCAACATGAGGGACCCTTCCTTGAGATCTCTTGACATTGTGTGGATAGCAATGGAACACACAGGCTGTCTGTCACCTTGTCACTTCCTCTTAATACATGAACAGTTTACCTTTGTGATGATATACTTTAGTCCAACTTTCCTGTATAAATCTTCATTGATTATGTATTACAGCCTACTTATATCTTTACGTGTTTTTACCTAGTCCTTTGTGTTACTAGAAATTTTAATCATGTGAAGACCATGGTATTTCACGTCTTGCAGCCGTCTAGTATCCCTGAAAGAATGTTAAGAATCACACAGTAGAAGCATTCCCTATACAAAGCCCCATTGAATGATTGCATTTCAATTTTGATTCTGAGAAATAAAATAAGAAGACTTTTTTAGTAGTCCATGGGTCAGATAATAATGGTCCAAAGATTGATTTCATTTGTATCCTGAATCTTGTGGGCTTGTGCAGACTTTGGTGGTGAATTTGGCCCTATATATTCATAAAGATTCTCATGTCAAAATTTCCTTTATGTGATTGTTACAACAAAGGCAGCCTTAGAAAAGACTGGAACATTGTAATCTCTTAATAAATGGTTGCTGCTTGATTAATTACCACAAAGCCATGACTACACTATGATGAGCCTTATATTATTTGTTATAATAATAAATATAAGCAAAAATAACTACAGCGTATTTCCATAGTACCTTCCTGTCGCACATGTCTGGGGACTATGTGGTTTTGATCCCTGTATCACCAGTGCCTAGGAAGTGCTTGGCACATAGTAGAGCTTAACAAATAATTGAGTAAATGAATGATTGAATGAAAAGACCCAAACTTTATACTTAGAAAAATGTCCTCTTTAACCTTCATGGAAATTCTCACACCCTAATTCAGGATGGCCTCTTGCTTGTTTAAACCCCCTCTGAGGGGGAGCAGAGCCAAGATGGCAGCTGGAAAGCAGGGACATGCCTAAAGCTCTCCCCCAGGACCCTCCAAACACCTATAAAAATGGCTCTGAACAAATTCTAGAACTGCAAAAGCCAGGAAATAGCAGAGAGAAGCAGGGGCTCCAGCCCAGGAAAGCCTGGATAAGGTCTATCACACAGAGCTGGGAGCGGAGCGGAGCAGAGCTCAGCGTGGGCTGCACCTGGACCAACCAGATCAGGAGCCAGGCGGAACGGCCCTAGGGCCCTGAATCAGTAAGCTGTGGCAGTTACCAGACTTCTCAACTCACAAACACCAAAGACAACAGAGAAGGTTAGTGGTAAAAAACTGTGGAGACAGAATGAAAGGAGTTCGAGGTTTGACCATTGCCCTAGAGACAGTGGAGCTGGTGCAGCTACAGAACTACAGCTGCAGTTGCTTCTGGCCCCAGGCCCACCTGGTGGGAGGAATTAAGTGGCAGATCAGAGCAGGTGTGCAGAGCCTGCTCAGATCTGACTCCTGGTCCGAGTTGGTGGTTCTTGGGGGAGGAGGAACACTGGTGTGGCAGAGTTTGCTGTGTAGAAAAATCTATGAAAACAACAGTGCAGCCCCTCAAGCTTGGGACAAAGTACTCTATACTCTACAAGCAGTCATACCCTGACAAAAAACTGAAGGGTCAGTAGTTGGCTGGGAATATGGCCAGGCAGCAAAAACAGACTCAGATTCAGACTCAGACTTTGGAATCTTTCTTTGGTGACAAAGAAGACCAAAACATACAGCCAGAAGAAGTCAACAAAGTTAAAGAGCCTACATCAAAAGCCTCTAAGAAAAACATAAACCCCCTCTGATTATTTCCTGCTAGGTGTAAGACCTGTATCTGCACAGATTATAGGAACCTTATTTCCAAAGGAAATCACCCTTGTATTTTTTTTCTTCTGGTTTTCCCTTTGAAAATAGCCACAGGAACTAGCTTGCCAAATACAATAAATTTTCTATCAAGTGTCAGCATAGGGGTGAAGCCAAGATGGCAAGAGAAAAGGCAGCTACTTGCCTAAGCTCTCCCCAAAACCCCTCCAAACACCTTTAAATGATGCCATAAACCAATTCCTGGAGTGGCAGAACACACAAAAGGACAGGGTGAGATAATTTTCCAGCCAAAGACAATTTAGGAGATTGGCAGGAAAGGTCTATCACACTAGAATGATAATGGAGCACAGTCCAGTGCATGCTGTGCCAGGGCAGACCAGACCCCAGTAACCAGGAGCTGGCCTTGGGTGTGACTGAATTGGTAGTGGCAGCAGCAGCAGATGCTTCCAGAGCTCTCAGCCCACAGACAGTAAAGGGGTCTAACAACTGATTAGAAGGAAATTACAGGGATCTCTTTGCTGGCATTGAGGGGCAGGACTCTGTTGCTTTGCCCATACTCAGATCTAGATTGCAGTCTGGGTGGCAGTCCCAGGGTGAGAAGGACACTAGAGCTTGCTGGCTACAGTGGGACAGGGACCCTCCTCACAGTTCCAGAGTAGAAAAGAGTGTTTGTGGTCACTCACCGATCAGAGCACAGGCCAGGAGAGTAGTAAACACACCTCTGCTTAGATCACATCACCTTGGAAGAACTGAAAACTTATAGATCTCTAGAAGTATCTCAGAAAACAGCTACATAAAACCCTTGAAGCTTGGGATGTCCTCCCTCCACCAGGGAAGTAGAGCCCTACTTTAACAAAGAGTTAAAAGTCAAGTAACAGGCTGGGAAAAAGAGCAAACAAGGGGAAAGTATTCTGACCATTTAAAGTTACTATGGTGACAAGGAAGATCAAATGTCAGCATTAGTGACATTTTTGTGTGTGTAATTTATGGCAACATTTTCTTTCTATTTTTTTTAACAGAAACTTGAAGTAATCAGGAAGATGAAAGTGAGGTGAAGAGTCACCTTAGCATTAAAAACCAGGCCAATTGCTGCCACACAAGTTTTTCTGTTTAAAAGGCTGTGATGAGTTGCTTAGCAACCCTATCAGTGAAGAACTCAGAATTCTTGTTCTGAAGCTGGAGTCTTAGGGATTGTCTGGGAGGGGTTTGCCAGTGGGTATCGATCATTTTAGCTGAAAGGATGATTTTTACTAAGAATTAAGTTGTGATGAGTTCAAAACTGCTGCCAAAAAGAAGTATATTGGGAGGGGGGGAATGGTGGGTAATAGGATTTGTTTGTTGTTGTTATTTTTAATGGAGGAAGATGATTAACCAAATATTCTGCATTTTTGTTGGATTAAAAGGGACCAGGTATAAGTTTCATCATGAGGGATATGGGCAGAGCCATAACTAGGAATATTGATACTGGGGACAGGTGCTGCCTGAGACAAGTAACACCAGTTGGATTAAGCAGCATAAAATGTGCTCTCAAATCAATTATGTAATTCATGAAGTGAAAATAGTACAAGAAGTAATTAAGACAAATCTGTAAGAAAGAGAATTAGTTGCCTTATGGAGTAGAATTTCAGAGTTGGAGGGGATCTAGGAGGTTATCCAATCCTCAAATTTTTGTGTTTTACTATCTTTTCACCTTCAAGGTTGGACTTAATATTAAACTGATTTCACATGTAGAGGAATATTGAGGAGGTAGATAAGGAATACATAGTTTGATGAGTATATGCCTCATTTCTTATCCCCAATTCCTTAGTGACAATGCCCCATACTACACAGTTTGGGACCCCATATTCTTTCTGTTCCAAAGAAACATCTAGGCAAGGCTGATTCTTTGTAAATTGTATAGGTGGTCACTCCCAAAACTGGTTAGTATTTGAGGCTCCAGAAGAAGAAAGCCAAAATAGAATTCCAAAGTATTGCTGCCATTTCGCATTTCTTTAAAACCTGACTTAAAAATCCTAAAAGAAGAAAGTATGCAGGGTAGCTAGGTAGTGCAGTGGCGAAAGCATTGGTCTTAAAGTCGGCAGGACCTGAGTTCAAATGTGGCCTCAGACACTTAGTAGCTGTGTGACCCTGGGCAAGTCACTTAACCCTGATCGCCTCCCCCAAAATAAAATAAATAAAAATAAGAAAACAGTATGAAATAGTGGCCACAGGACTGGCCCTGGAGTCAGAGAGACCTGGATTCAAGTCCTGCCTCTGACACATACTGGCTGTGTAACCACGAGCAAGTCACTTAACCTTTCAGTGTCCAAGGCATTTCTTTAAGACTGTAATTGAAGTATGAGTTACTGAACTGACTACTTTAGAGAGAAGATACCTACACCAATAAAATTATTATATACATAAAATCCCCATAATAATAACCAGAATAACAACCACTAGCCCTATGGAAAATGAGAGCCAATTTTGAGTCTATCCTTCAAATTTTTGAATGTCAATATGAGGGATCTCAAATGTACCCTGTAAGGTTTCTGAAATTTTCATTCTCCAAGCCTGTGTGCCCTAAACTTTACTGGGAAGAACATAAAAACTGGCTAGTAGAATGGAATTCTGAATTCTTGAATGATGCTCTCACTACTCTAAAATGACTCATTTTCTTTAATTGAACCTATAGGGTTCCTTTTATATGAGTCCTCTTAACCACCGAAATTAAGCAGATGATTCAGCCAAGCTGGTGGCTCTGGCATAGAGATAGAGTCTTTACAATTTGCCAAGTGTTTCGGAAGGGATTCCCCCTTCTGGTTGGGGGGGGGGGGCGGTGTGGGATGGTGGGCAGAAGGGGAGAATCTGGGATAGGATATTGAGCTAGATGATCACTAAGGTCCCTTCCAGCTCTAAAATCAATGACTCTGTGACTCAGTATATGATTAATTAGTTATTACTCCCCTATGTCTTTACAATTCAAGGGAAATGAGTAAGAATTCCAGGCCTGGTCTCAGATCTCTCCCTGAGCTTTAGAGGTGAATCTCCACTAGCCCCTTCGGTTCCATCCCTGAGCTGCCTTCAGGCTGTATGGGAAGTGTATTGTTCATTACCCTAGGTTACCCTGAAACACTGAAAATAAAACTGACATACATAGATCCTGACTCTGATTCCTGCTGTTCTAAGGATTTACCTATTTTTGTATGATTCCTGTTTCCTAATCATGCACTTCATGACACCCTCTTTTTTATCCATCCTATCATAACCCTAATTCTCTGACCCTTCATTTTGAAGATGATATTTCAAGGTTGATCCTCTGTGTGTCTGCCTGGTGGAAAAGTAGAAGAAGCCATTTGCCATTCTGGGAAGGGCATTGCCTGGTAGTGGGTTGGGAGGTGAGGGATGGGACATTTGAACTATGTACTTCTTCCTTTCATCCTCCATATTTCTCTACAGGTGAAATTAGATCAAAGTGAATACTAAGATCAGCTCTGAAGGGGAAGGGAACTAAGAAAAGGGCAGAAAACTTTAGGGCAGGGTGTGTGTGTGTATGACAAGGTGTGCGTTTGTTAGGATGGGGAGGAGGGCTTTTCTTGGGCAGTGTTCTGTTAGGCTCATTGCACATCTATGTGATGCATTGCCCAGGCCTCTTTTTCCTTCCTTCAGCTACCTGTCTGGAATATCGACTGTCCAGTTGCCTGTTTTGAAAAAAGAAGGTCAATTGCATAGAATCATATAGATACTCTGCAGTATACATACAGTATCTATGCATATAGGTGCAGTAGAATCGTAAGTTCATAGATTTAGATCTGGAAGAGACCTTGGAAGCCAGCCAGTTCAACCTCCTCATTTGTTTTTTTAACAGACTGTTGTTATTGTTTGTCCTTTGTTCTCCAAGAGGACTATGACATCAGGAAGGCGATGCCATGACTTGCAAGTGAATTGGATTTAAGTGAGGGAGGGTTGTGCAGAGTTGCCAGCCTTGCTTTCTCTACGGAGCCATCTGGGTCCAGTGGCGAAATATAGATCAGAATGATGAGACAGCCACTAATTATGGATGTAAAGTCTATGTGCCCATGAAAAATACATATGTCTGCATAGGTTATCTAAATGTGATTTGCAGGAAGCATAGATAGATATCTCAGAAATCTTGCCCTATTCTGATTGATGGATATCTGACCTTTCTTGACCTCATTTGAGGAAACTGAGACCCAGAGAAATGAAATGGCACGTTATAGCAGAACACGAGTTAATACCCACGTACGCTTTCTAGAATTATGCCTATCGATCAAACAAGTGCTTATTGACAGTGGCTAGGAGGTACAGCAAATAGAACTGAATGGAGTACTGGTCTTAGAGTCAGAAAGACCTAAGTTTAAGTCCTGCTTCAGACACCTGTTCAGTCATTTCAGTCGTGTCTTACTCTTTGTTGCCCCATTTGAGGTTTTCTTGGCAAAGATACTAGAGTGGTTTGCCATTTCCTTCTCTGGCTCGTCTTACAGACGAGGAAACTGAGGCAAACCGGGTGAAGTGATTTGCCCATTTTCACACAGTTAGTAAGTGTCTGAGGCTGGATTTGAACTCAGGTCTTCCTGACTCCAGATCCAGTGCCCTATCCATTGTGCCACCTCCCTTCCCTAACCTCAGACACATACCAGCTGTGTAACCTTTGGTAAATCACTTAATCTTTCTGGACCTCACTTTCCTCATCTATAAAATGGGGATAATAATAGTATTATTATTATTATTATTAGTAGTAGTAGTAGTAGTAGTAGTAGTAGTAGTAGTATTATAGTACCTACTTCACAGGGTTGTTGTTAGAAACAAATGTGATAACATATGCCAAAGCTTTGCAAACTTTAAAGTTCCATATAAACGTTAACTATTATTCATAGAAGCCTGGCCCTATGCTAAGTGCTATGCAAAAAAGCGCTGGAAATCACTGGACATGAAATTTCATTGGTATAAGGAATTCCCAAGTGAGGAAACTCCCTCTACCAATCCAGGTTGGCATCTTCTCTGTAATTTATAGCCTTAGAGAATTACTTAGAGCATTGATAAGTTATGTGACTTGCCCAGTGGTCATATGTTGTAACTAGTATGTGTCAGAGGCAAGATATAAACCCAGGTCTTCCTGCCAGGTCACTTCTCTCTATCCCCTAAACTACCCTGACTGTGGAGCACACAAAAGAAATATAAGATAAAGCCCTGACCTTCATGAGGTTTGTAGTTTAGCAAATAGAATCAAGATAGATGTACATGAAATAATTTGAAACTTATAAAATACCAACCTGATAGAAAGATCTAGGTCCAGGTCTTGCCTTTCACATATACTGGCTGAATAACCATGGGCAAGTCCCTTAGACTCTTAATACCCTTGGCAATTCTCAAGGTCACAATGTTCTCTGCACTTATGGAATCACAGGCCCAGATCAAAACCAAAACACTGCATAGCTTGTCTGGTTTGGAATTTGAGTGCAATACTAATTTTAAGAAAGGAGAGTTCAGTATGGATTGGGATAGCCAGAAGCTTCATGGAAAAGAAAATACTTGAAATGGGTTTTGATGAATCAGTAGGATTTAAGGAAACAGGATAGTATGGGTGATCATGGGGAAAAGGGGGAAGAAGAAGTAGATAGCAGGTTTACTTATAGGGAACATAGGATTTTGAGCTGATGGGGACACTCGCTTTAAACTCCCTCATTTTATTGATGAAGAGAAAAAAAATCAAGGTCCAGAAAGGTAAGAAGATTTGGTTGGAGGGGTAGAAAGTTGCAAAAATGGGACTCAAATGCAGGTCTCTTAACTCCAAATGCAGCATTCTTTCCAGACTAGGAAAGTAGCATGAGCAAAGAAACAGATATAAGAATAAACATGACATGTGCAAGAGATGATGAGTAAGTCTGTTGAACTGGAGTGGAAAAATGAGCGTTGATTGCTGAGGGGTGAGGAATAAGATTGGATAGATGAAGTGGGAGCCAGATTATTAAGGATCTTAAAAGAAGACAAGGAAGCTTGATTTGATTTGATGTGACAGGGCAATGGGTAGTTATTGAAGATTCTTGAGCAAGGTGATGGACATGATGAAAGTGGTATTTTAGGGAAATGATTTTGGCACTGAAATAGAAGATGAAACTGAGAGGGTGGAGGCAGGGAGACTGACTCAGAAACTATTCGTGGCAATCCAGTTGTAATGAGACCTCATTCCTTTTGATAACAATGTGATTTTCCCTTCCCCTTTCCACTTACATAGATGCCATTTAAAAAATTTATCTCCTTAAGCATCTCATTACATCCTTTAAGTGTGCACATATCCTATTCTTACTCATCTCATAACACTCCCTCAAGCTCTGTGCATTCTTAAAGCCTTCCACATCTCATTAGAATTTCTTACATCTCAAATATCTCATGGCATTCCTTAGCCTCATCCTTTCTTAAGTCCTCCTGTGAGTGCTTCTCATTTGACTTGTACCCCTCCTCTACCCACCTTCTATCTTTCCTCTTTATTTCAGACTTTATAGATGGGCATGTAACAAGTCTGCCAATTTGGATTCATAAGATCAAAGGGGAAAAAAAACAACAACTCTGTGTCTGGTTGTGTTTATTTTTAGGACAATCTACAAGATGACTTAGCCCCCACATATCTACAAAAATGGACCTGACCTTATTTAACAAAGACCCACATAAAAGCTCCTCCACTTTATTTACCTTGAAAACTTTGTGGACTCATTCCCATATGTCTTCTGCAATGATTCAAGACCTAAGCAAAAGACACTTAACTGACAAACAGGTGGAGCTTTTTTTTTAAAGCTAATATTTGTTTAAAAATCTAATCTTACAAATTGTTCAGAATCACAGAAAAATACACACTAAAATAATTCTGAAGTATCACATCATAGCCATGAAATGAGCAAAGAAAGATGGGGGTAAAATTTGTTGAAAGGGATATGACAGAATAGATTTACTAATTCAAGGTTAGTGGAGCTGTGAATTGGTTCAACCTTCCTAGAAAATGGTTTGGAATTATGCAAGTAAAATTACTCAATTGTTCATATCTTTTGAGCCAGGGATTCTGTTATTGGGACCATATCCCAAGGAAGATAACAATAGGAGCCTTGACCTCTATGTACCAAAATATTCACAGCAGCATTATTTGTGTCAACATAAACTAGAAATAATGTATGTGCCCAACAGTTGAGTAGGAACTGATAAAGCTATGGCATCTGAATTTAATAGAATATTATTTCACCATAATGGAAGATAAAGAATTTACAGTGAAAAAGCAAAATAAATGTAGTTAAAGTAGAATTTAAAATGTATAATACTACATATAGCTTTGATAATAGAAATAAGGGAAGATTTGTTAAGATATCATTCAGAGTAAAGAATGCAGAACCGAAAGACTGATAATGTTAATAAAGCCAACTGTAAGGGACAACAAAAAACATAGGTCAAATGCAATATCATCAATACTGAAGCACACATCCTTCCTTTTTGTTAACAATCAGTAAGCTATGAAAGTGGGACTTGACATATATTATTATTTATTTTTTATTTAATATTTTAGTTTTCAACATTGATTTCTACAAGATTTTGAGTTACAAATTTTCTCCCCATTTCTACCCTCCCCCCATTCCAAGATGGCATATACTCTGATTGCCTTGTTCCCCAGTCAGCCCTCCCCTCTTTCATCCCACTCCCCCCTATCCGCCTTCCCCTTACTTTCTTGTAGGGCAGGATAAATTTCTATGCCCCATTTCCTATATATCTTGTTTCCTAGCTGCATGCAAAAAAGAACTTTTTTTATTTTTTTAAGCATCTGCTTTTAAAACTTTGAGTTCCAAATTATCTCCCTTCCTCCCTTCCCACCTGCCCTCCATAGGAAGGCAAGCAATTCAACATAGATCACACATGAATCATTATGTAAAACACTTCTACAATGCTCATGTTGTGAAAGTCTAACTATATTTCCTTCCATACTATCCTGTGCTCCTTTATTCAGTTTTCTCCCTTGACCCTGTCCCTTTTCAAAGGTGTTTGCTTTTGATTACCTCCTCCCCCTATCTGCCCTCCCTTCTATCATCCCCCCTTTTTTATCCCCTTCCCCCTACTTTCCTGTGGAGTAAG
>JAQQSZ010019353.1:0-10383 GCA_028646595.1 Phalanger gymnotis
TGTCTAACATTTCTTGGGGGATGGGGTGGGAGTTAGCTAGGGTATTCAGGCAAAGTAACTATAGCTTTGCAGTTTTCTATCCTTGTTCTGACTCTTGCCCAGGCCTACAATTTAGCTTGTGCTTTCATGGGTATGGGATGGAGAGGAAGAACAAGTGTGACACTAAGGAAATAATCTGAGTATTAGCTTTCTTCAGGGTTAATTTTTTACGTTGGGCTATCCTTTCTACTATCTTAATGAGTTAGGTCTAATTACTCCATATTTAGCACACAAGTCCTTTGTTTGGGGGTTGAAGAGTTGAAAAGGTTTTCAGAGAGAAACCAACCTCCCATCTTGCTAGTAACATCATAAAGTTGACTCTGCTATACAGTTTTACCATTGGAGGAAGAGAGACAATCAACTAAGATTCAGAGACTTGCCTATTTCCAACACAAACTGTTGCAAAATGAAAAACATTCTAATGACTTAAAAAAATCTGAAAGGGATCTATAATCACATAAGTGTGGGCATTCCCTCAAACAATTTAGGTCACACACAACCATGTCTTCCAAAATGGTGTAACTTCTCTCTATGTCTTCCTATATATTTGCTACAGGGCATCCACTCAAAATACCATGGACTGCTTCATTTTCTCTTGACCTTGTGAGGAATGGAAAATATGGACAGCAATGATTATCCCTCGCTCTTGCTATGTGATCAACTCATCTTTTTTGCTTTGTAATTCCTGGAAAATAGGCCCATAGTTTTACTACCAATGTCCTTTCAGTATAATTGCTATCATGAGACATATGTATGGTTGTTGTGAACAGGCGGCAGAACATTACAAGGAATTATAAAGGAGAAATGGAGCAAAGAACTCCATCAAAGGTTTTGCTTTGCTTTTTACATGGTGACAAATAGCTGGTTGCTAATGATACCAAGTGACACAACTGACATTGTGAAAATATGTCCTTCATTTTCCAAAAGGACCAACAACAACAATTTCCCAGGCTACACTAGCTCCTTCCATACCTAATAGAGAACAGCAGCCCCTAGTCTGAAATTCCCTTGATCATTTACAAAATGTTTTGGAGAAATCACGCTAGCTACGTGAATGTACTGTGTGGCAACGGCTGCTCTTAAGGAAGAGTTAAACTAGAAGTGAAAGGAGAAAAGTTGGGAATTTCAGGGATGAGATTTTTGGTTTCCTTAAGTAGTGGTTGAGGAAAGTTATCAAAGCAAACAAATGTAAAGGACCCTGGTTAGGGAGCCTTCTGAGTGGGGCTGGGGAGAGAGGCAATCAGGTCAACTCAGAAATAGGTTTTGTAGATTCAAACACTCAACGGAGAATTTTGGAGCTAATTTTCTAGTTAAGAAAGTGTATAGCAGAATTTTTAAGTCTGTTGCCCATCCACTGCAAAAAGTGAAATACCTTTCCTTTCCGTTTTGCACTTTACTCCAATTTAAACAGATACACACACACACACACACACACACACACACACACACACACACATAGGAAATCATAGGAAAGAAATAATAGATTTTAGAAGGATAAAATAACCTTAGATATTATGTAGTCGAAGCAGTGGTAGTGTGGTGTGATGAGTAGGGTTGTTTAGATACTCTATTTATTCTGATGCTACTACTGACTTATTACATAGAGGAAATTCCTAGTATAAACATTCTCTCCTCTGGGATGATGTTACCAAAGGATCTATAATTTGGACATTTTTAGCTCCAAGCTAAGGATATACCGTAGCAAAACACCTCAGTTTTAAATGTCTCCTCCCCTGGGTTGCTCCCTATTAATTACCTCATCCCAACCTCATCTCCAATAAATATGCCCAGGCTAACAAATATCTACAGTTTATACTGTTTATGAAGACAAAGTGAATGTTTAAAACAAAACAAAACAAAAAAGCAAATGTACTTTTAGAACACAGACTTTGTAAGTGTTAGAGGAAGAGGCTTTAAGTCCCATGAGAAAATCCAAAGGAAAAAATGAAATGCAAAAGTGCTACCTTGAAGACTCAAGGAATTTCAGCACCAGAGCATTTGTTCTGATACAACTTGTGACCAATCAACGCATGCATCTTTGCTCCCAGAGTCTTTGTTCCTCATGGAAACTGCCTCTGCCTCTCTGCTTATGCTCTTCTAGCTCCGTTCTCAGGGCCTGCACCACCCCCTCCAAATCCTTTGGGAATTGGGCTCCTCTAAGATCCCTCACTCACTGACTCTCATACTGTCTTTTAAGGGCCATTCCAGTACTTGGTCAATCAATGCTTAGCCAATGGCTAGACTCCCTCTCTAATTCAGTTGAGGGCTGTGTCTGCAATTCATAAAGAAATAATCCGAACTGGTCACATTTTTACAGTTAACCTGATGATTAGTCCCTTACTTTTCTGTGTTCTCAGAGGTTAGTCAGATCAGCTGCCTTGCATAGTTCATCTTCCCCATTTTGTAGATGAGAAAACTAAAGTTCAGAGACTTCTCCAAGGTCACACATGTAGCAAATGATAGCCAGAATTCAAACCCAGTTCCTCCGACTCCAAAGACCATGCTTATTCCATTTAACCATGATGCTTTCTGAATAATTCAGAACCCCACCATATTCATATATTCATAGTTATATCTACAAGTGGTTTACAGTTATCCATCCCTACACATTTTAGACCCTTGATACTGCTCTACAATTAATACTTGATAACTTTGGTGCTGATTAACCCTTCTATTTGTGGACTGTCCTTTTGTTCTTTCTCCCTTTTATTATTTTCTTTTGCCTGTCTTGCTATTTGCTTCATCAGAGGTTGGCAGAACAAATGAAAAGATGAAACTCAAATCATCCACTTTTACTTCTTGCTGGTATATTCTTATAAGATACTTAGTATTTGAAGAAAGTTGTTCATTATTAGTTGAAATGAGAATTTGAATATTCTGTAGATTTGACTTATAAAGAAAGCTCTTCTTACAGTCTTTTACTATGAATAATTGAGAGATGATTATGCCAGTTACCATTATATCAATGCCTTTTCTTCAATTCCATTTCATTAATCTCATGCAATGAAAGTTTATAACTATGCCTGACTCACAAACAGATGCAAACAACTCCTTTGGAGGTGAGGAACTAAGGCATTTTGGGCATTTTCTTTTTTCTTCTTCAAAGTATAATTCAAGAGCACTTTAAAATACTTGCAACCTATAATATTTTATTACATATTGTTCAGTTATTGTAAAGTTGCCTCTTCTGTTTCCATGCACAGGTTTAAGAACTTTACAAAACACAATCCCCAATCTGGGATATTTAACGTGAAACAGTATCACAGTAGGTATGGGCAGCAACAATCTGCCATAAAGACTTTTTCCCTGTTTGAACCATGAAAGAAACAAATCAACAACAATCAAAGTGTAATGAAAAGGCAGCTTTATTTTTTAAAAAGATGTGATTGTGTAATTGTGTATCTAAAAAAGACGAAGCTATTTTCCAACAACTCTCAAATGAACTAAATTGCATAGTATCATGTACCTTAGTTAACCATGTTCCTGTGTGTTTTGCCTGCCAAATTATAAGCTCTGTGAGACCAGGGACGACATTCAATCTAAACTTTATCTCCTCTAGTGTTCATGGGAAGGGGAATCTGAGCCTCAAGGTCACACATGGCCTTCTGGGTCCTCAAGTGTGGCACTTTGAAGCCAAACGTCACAGGTGTGAGGACCCGGTTTTATCTTAAAAGGTTTGAGGACCTGTGAAGTTTGGATTCAGTTGAAGGGCCACACTTGAGGACCTCAAGGGCCACATGTGGTCTTGAGGCTGCAGGTTCCCCACCTCTGGCTCTAGTACAAAGTACTAGTCAGAGAAAATGTTTAATAAGGAAGAAGGATAGAAAGAATACAACTAAAATATCATCTTCTTTTTCAAATAGTAATTAGCTCTAAAGACAAAAACAATGAACACAAGAAAACTATCACTTTTCCAGACTCTTCCAACATCAGCTTGTTGGCTCTTGAGGGTAGGGACTATGTTTTGACTTTCTTTGCATCCCCAGAACTTAGCACAGAGCCTGGCATATAGTAGGCATTTAATAAGTGCTTATTGTTGACAATGGTTCTAGATAACCATCAGCAAAATAAACTGATTTCATTTACAACAAAATCATTAATGTAGGTGAGATCTAATTCGCTAACCAGTGATAGGTGTTATCAATAGATTAGTCAACTACCTTAGGGGATATACCTAATGCCACAATTTTTAAAGGATCTTGCCTTTGTCTATGGCCATTAGATAAGTTTCAGAAGCTCCAGAGTCTCTGAGGAAGGAAAGAGGGCTAAATTCATCTCCACAAAACCATAAATCCCATACATTTGGGGTCTTCCCAGGATGCTGGAGGAAGCTTGATGAGAAAGTGATCCCTCGTTGATGAGAACACAGAACCTAACATTCAGATCATGTGAGGAAGCATGATGTTGTAGATAGAGCAACTGACTCCAGCGCCAAGAAGATGTGGCTCCAAATTCTGCTTCATAGATTTACTTGTGACCTTGGGTTCTTAACCTTTCTGAGCCCTGTTCGTAAAATAGGAATATAATATTTCCTTCAAAGGATTGTTGTGATGCTCAAATGATATAATGAATAAAAAGTATTTTACAGATCTTAAGTGTGAGTTATTATTATATAATAATTACATAATGATATAATTATATAACTAATAATTATATTAATATATAGTATATATTATATAATATACTATATTAGTATATATGGTATATACATATACTAATTCTATAAGTAATAATAGTTATTATTAATTCAATTGAGGCCGAAGTCCTATTTAAGAAGCTAAGTGACTCAGGGCAAGGGAGAAATCTGTATTTGGGTTTTTCATAGTAGTGTTATGACTTGTGTATTTTTTATATGGGGTAGCTTTCCAAGTAGGGCCTATTTTAAAAATACATATATATTTTCAGTTCCAAATTCTCTCCCTCCCTCCACCCTCTCTCCTACCCACTGAGAAGGCAAGATATACAATAAGTAGGCCTTATTCTTAAAGTCACATATACCACAGGTGGAATGCTCAATAAAACATATTTTCCGTTCTCATTTGCCAAGTGTCTTGATAAAGATATATATTATCTTCAATGTACCCCTAAATTATTAAGTAGAAGGGACCCTTCTTAATGGACCTTAGCTTGGATCAAGTATAATCATGTACCAATTAATCCAATGCTTCTCTTTCCTCAGACTTTGCCTAGTACTTTGCATATCTCTTGGGCATCAGTGCCTTATTCTATATTATAGTTTATCTATGTATGTGAAATACCTTCCTATTAGCCTATAAGCTAGGGGCTAGGAGTGGGGACTACCATGTCTTCTTTACTCTTCATATCTCCCCCGGTAATTTCCACAGTGCTCTACAGAATAAACATGCAATAAATGTTTGTTGAACTGAATGATTACATGGTCATAAGTGCATGAACTGCTAAACTTTGATTTTTTAAGCTATATTTATCCCCTGCCCTCAAAACCCCTAGGTGATATATATATATATATATATATATATATATATATACATATATATATACACACATATAGACACATGCACATACATGTATATACACATATATGGGCACACACATACACACATGTATATATGTGTGTATATGCATATATACACATACACACATTGTATACCCATACATACACACATATGTATGTATAGGACTTTGGGATTTTTTCCCTGTTAGCTATACAATTATGCAATTCCATTTAAAATCAAATGAGCTGCCTTTTCATTATACTTTGATGACTTTAACACATTTAAAACCAAGTTCTTGATCTCTCATATCTGATCATTACCTTTTCTGTCAGATTTCACATAGCACATTGTACTGCACTGATCATGTATTATTGTATATTGTTAGTATTTTATCTCTCAGCTAGAATGTAAACTCTGTGAGGGAAGGAACTATTCATATCACCAACTACTTTTTTCACAAACCTTTGAAAAGTGGCAAGTGCTGGAAATTCCTGGAATATGATCTCAAGCTGGTTGAATTCTGTTTGGCAGAAGGTCATGTTTTCTTTGTCCTCCTTTGCTGTGGGGATCTCATAGAATCCATTATTCAGATCCAACTCCGAAAATCACTAAGAGCCCAACACATCTCGAGCTCAAAGCAAGATTGCAGATCAATCTTAGTCCTCTTGCTCAAAGTTTTAAAAGTCTACCCATGTCTAATCATTTTCTGTACCACCACTTTGTATAAAACATATGGATGTAGTATCCTCGGTGTTGCCATTGACTAACAATTCCTTGAGATGATTTTTAAGGTCCTCCGCCTCAGAGGGACCAAGCTTCTAAGACCGCTTTTGATGAGGTCAGGAGTAATTGAGGTAGAGTCTGTGTTGCTTCTCAGACACAAGGCACATTCCACTCACGAAGCAAGTTAACGCAAGTTCCTTCTGTTTTTCCTTCTATTCTCCAGGCTTTAGAGCAAGACTTCTTAACCTGGGGTCCATAAACTTTTTTCTTTTAAAGAAATATCTCTTTTGACAACTACATTTCAACATACTTGCTTTTCTTCGTAATCTTCTACTTTTTATTTATTTTAAGACATTATTCTGAGAAGTCCATGGGCTTCACCAGATTGCCAAAGGAATTAAAACACCATGAACTAGATGGGCAACGAGTTAGACTACTTTGGATTCACCCTCGAAGTAGGGGTTAAGGGCTCAGTGCTTCTTGGATACTCTCTACTACCACTTAACTAACTCTTCTTAGTAAGCTTCCATCCAAGAGGCCTGGACCCATGGAGCATCTTGCACTGTCTACAATACTGTGCCAGTGCTTTGAACAGTCTAGAGTCGGTTCCAAACAATTCTGACTCTTTGGAGATGTTTCCCAGATCTAAACAGAGCAGGATGTGGTGGTATGAAATCCACCTTTGTGCTAACAACTATGACTTGCCTAGGGGATGATGACCTCATTTTAATATGACCCTTTCTTCTTACTCAGTTCATGGAGACCTAACCCTTCGCATAGGCCTCCAGTGGGGAACCTGCAGCCTTGAGGCCACACGTGGCTCTATAGATCCTTAAGTGTGGCCCTTTGACTGAATCCAAACTTCTGTGGTCTTCGGGGCATGTGTGGCCTTATACTTCCTCAAGTGCGGCCCTTTGACTCACTTCAAAGGGCCACACTTGATGACCCTGAGGGCCAAGTTCTCCACCCCTGGCATAGGCTATAAATAGAGTCATAAGTGGCAAATGTCCTCCATAAAGAGGCTAGACTTCATTTCCCCCTTGGGATTCACTGTCCAGATCAGCTACATCTTCAGTTCTCACTATCATTGCTCTATAAGGTCCTGTGGGTCTATGAAGAAGTGCTCCAAGTACACAATCCTAATCTCTTATTAATGTTCATAGAATACATTTTGGATTCAGCACCTGTTCAAAGATATTGCTTACATGGCATTTCTTTTGACTATGACTATTTGTTATAAAGATTTTCTTTTTTTCTTGGGGGTTGTGGTAGGGTGGGATGGGGTTAAGAGAGGAGGAAGTGGAAGAGAGAGAAAATACAGGCTTATTAATTGCTTTACTTGTAGGGGTCTCTCTTACCTCATACTCCCAGGCCTTTGTCCAGCAAAGGCCTGATCTCGCAGGCAATGAACGAGGCGGGAGGCAAAGAGATGGTGAACAGCTCTGTTTAATAAGGTCAGTGACCAGATTTTTATAGCCTTTATTACATAGTACTAGGGCTGCCTTGGTCCTCCTACTCTCCACCTATTCTCCGCCTATTCTCCTCCTATTCTCCTCCCTTTTCCTTCCCGTGCTCTCCCCATGATTCACCTGTGCACAGGTAAATCCGGAAAAGAAAGCGGCACCACGTTGCAAACAAGGGCAAGACCCTTCCTCCTGACTCCATCTTGTTCCTCCCATACCTCAGAGCCCTGAGGTTATCTCAGTTGGCTTCTGGGCATGGAGGTCCAACGAGGGCAGGGGTCAGCTCTAACTCGTCCTGTTAAATTTACTGATGTTAACTCAACCACCCCGTTGGGTAGGTCCTGCTCATTTAGTTCGTCATCCTGTCGATGTATGCTTGTGAGTGTTTGGTTAACATTTGTGTGTGTGTGTGTAAAATAAATACCTCTTCATAATCTGATTCCTACTGGACAATGAGTACCTTTTTATTTCCCTATATTTTGGGGTGTGGAGGAGACTCTAGACAGAAGGCCAAACCCGAGCCTTAAGCAAATCTCCTCAGGACACTGGGTGATTGTGAGGGGTTTAACTAGCAAAGAGTGTATGACCTCTAAGGGCTCAGTTTCCCCCAGGACTCAACACCTAGGTGCAGAGCAGAGGGGTCCTTAGAGAAAGGGTGATGTGCAACATACGCTCCTTGGACCTGACAGGACTTTTTAACGTTAGAGTGATATTCTTCAATAACTCCACTTTTCTTCTTATGTTTCCTAGTCAATCAATAATTATTTATTAAATTCTTACTGTACTAAGTACTGGGGATGCAAAGAAAGGCAAATATACCCACCCTATCCTCAAGCAGCTCATATTCTAATGTGGAGACAACATATAAATAATTGTACATACAAGATATGTACAGATTAGATCGATGGTATAATAAAACCAGAGCCATTCTGCATTGAACCACTCCCCTTGCCAGCAACAACAAAACCTAACAAAAAACCTTAGGTTTTTCTAAAAGGCCATGAAGCTATCCTTGGAACTGATTCACTCTTGCCTCCCTTGACACAGCTTCCTGGTCACCTAAGGGCATAAAAAGCCCCACCCACATGAAGTGAAGTCCCATCCAACTTGGTGAAGGTCTGAAGACCGAGCTTTGTTACAGACCCTGGCCAGCTGACACGGATTTGAGTTGGGGAGAGTGGGAGTGGGAGAAAATGCATCTATTGAAATTAAATGCCATTCTAGCTTTCTTGCATATCCTTGCTATTTAAGAGCTAAATAAAACTTTTTGTAATTTTTCAATGACTTATGAATACTTCATTTCCCCCCAAATTAATCCTGAACTAATATGACTCCAGAATCACGTAACAAGAAGGGTAATACACATTTATTAAGCATTCCCTATGTACCAGGCACTGTGCTAAACCCTGGGGTTAGCGGTCCTTGCTGTCAAGGAGTTTACGATCTAGTGGGCAAAGGTAATCCACAAAAGCAAAGTGAAAAGCATGTGTGGGAGAGAAGTGAGGGAGGGACCCTTGGGAAGACATGCTGTTGAAGTCCGTAAATTTAGGAGCACAGCCAGGAAGGGCCTGGGTCCCTTCCCAAAATGAAGGCCCTGTGAGAATTCACCAAGAGAAGTGGGTCGGCATGATGGAGGAATTTTCCAGTGCTGTAGGGATAAATGAAAGTTCCAGGTAAAGAGGCTCCATGTGCTGAGGGAAGTTCCAGGGTGAGAATGTGACTGAGGTATGGTGTTGAAATGTGCAAAAGTCAATAGCACAGCTAGAAAGGGAATGAAAATTCCCTCCCCAAAATGGAGGCCTGAGGATAACTCATTAATGGCAGGAGGGGATGTCTTGGCCAATGGATATTCCAAAGAGAGAAGGCCACATGGATGGATGAAAGTTGCTATGTGAAGAGGCTCCAAGCACTAAGAGAAATTTCAGGGGGAGGCAACACCTCCTCTAACAGTAATCTTGGAAGGAAATGGCAAAGAAGGGGTGGAGACTGAGAAAAGCCTCTGGCAGGATGTAGTATTTGAATTCAGTCTTAAAGGAAGCTGGGCAAGTTAAGAGATAGAGTTGAGGGTATGAGGGACAGCCAAAGCAAAGGCACACAATACAGACATGACCTGTAATAGTCAAGGAACATGAATAACTGTTTTTGCACGTGCTGGAATATTTGTCTACTTTCCATCAAATATTAAGAGAAATTGCCTTTGTTCATGGTAGTTAAAGCAAAAGCAACCTTTAAAAAAAATCTCTTTTTTTGCTCTAATTGATTTGCTTGTAGGATTCAGGTTGTCACACTCACAAAGGGCTTTTCAAAATTCCAGTAGAAGTGTGCTCATCTCCTTTTCAAAAGTATTTATAAATTGTTACTGCTTTGGCAGCTGTTATGTCATTTGGTGCAAATTTTGAAGTCTTTAAGTAAAGATTTTCAAGGACTTCAGGCCATTTAACTTTTCCCTCTTTAGATTTTGCTAATCCCATGAAATCAGCTAATCTGAGATTAGGGATGGCATTAGGTTTTTTGTTTAATGACTTCCCTGCACTGATTTGACAATACTTTGTTCTGTTTTGGAGGTAATGGTACTGTTTACAAATAGCAGCGTGAAGCTCTTGCCTATAGCTGGTAAAATTTATTTTAATTTTGTTTTTATCTAATCCTGGTATATAATAAATGAGTTCATGCTTTCCATCTAT
>JAQQSZ010019354.1:0-10382 GCA_028646595.1 Phalanger gymnotis
ATCCTTTTTGAGTTCTTCCATGGCCTGAGACCAGTTCATGTTTTTCTTGGAGGTTTTTGTTGTAGGCTCCCTCCTTCTTCTGACTATATGTTTTGGTCTTCTTTGTCACCAAAGAAGGATTCCAGAGGCTGAGACTGAATCTGGGTGTGTTTTCGCCGCCTGGCCATGTTCCCAGCCAACTTACTTAACCCTTGAGTTTTTCAGCGGGATGTGACTGCTTGTAGACTAAAGAGTTCTATGTTCCACGCTTGGGCTGATGCGCCGCCTCACCAGCACTCCTTCTTCCCCAAGAACCCCCTACTGGGACTGGGCTTAAATCTTCAGCAGGCTCTTCCCTCCTGCTCTGATCTGCCACTTAATTCCTCCCATCAGGTGAGCCTGGGGCCAGAAGCAACTGCAGCCCTACTGTGAGGTCTGGTAAATGCCACAGCTCAGTAACCCAGGATGCCAGGCCACTCCCCGCCTGGCTCCCGGTCTGGTTGGTCCGTGCCACACACACTGGGCTCTGCTTGGCTTAGCCCTGCTCCCCTCAGCTGGGAGCTGGGAGCTCCGTGTGGGACAGACCCCACCCAGAGACCATCCAGGCCGTCCTGGGCCAAAGCTCCGCTTCCCTCTGCCGCTTTGTGGGTTCTGCTGTCATAGAATTGGTTCAGAGCCATTTTTTTATAGGTTTTTGGAGGGACTTGGTGGGGAGCTCATGCCAGTCACTGCTTTCCAGCCACCATCTTGGCTCCGCCCCCTGTAGTGTATTGTTATTTTGAAAAAGGTTTCATGTGCTTCATCAGATTATCTATGCTTAACAGAATCTGCTATAGAATTTTTAGCTGCTCTAACTTTTATTTCAGCCCTGGCTCAGTCCAAGACAGGTGAAAAGATCTTGATGGTTCTAATTTTAACTTGAGTAAATTTTAGTTCTGTATTCACTCCTTAAAAACTTTTTTGAAAGTGAGAACCTTGAATCCTCCAGCCAGGGTGAGTGGGACTCTGGAAAAGATCCAGTGGTGCCTTGTCCCTTCTCCCCCATACTGGGAAACTCAAAGTGTCTCTTTTTCAGATCTATGCATTTTTCGAAATTGCCTTAGTGCCAAATAGCATAATAAATTCTGACTTTATCTTAAACATCAAATTTAGGAGTAACGCATTTCACTTAGCTCTAAGGGGAAAAGATCCCCATTTTCTTTCTTATCTCTTTTCACTTTCCAAATTTGGCCAGAACTGGAATGAAGGGAGAAAGAAAGAGCATTTTCTTATTTTAACCACTTCGACAACAAAGAGTCAGATAACGTGCTCTCTTCACACAGAGACACATTACACCAAACAGATACAGACAGAAAATGACAGGATGCACAAAAAGGATTTCTAGAAATCCGGCATTTTTCTTTTCCCTTTCTACTTTGGTACCTCCCAATTAGCTAGTCTATCCCCTAGTGGGTTATTGTCATCAATCCCTGGGCTGAGGCTCACAAGATCTCACCCCAACCCCAATGTCATGCTTAACTGATCTTTGTACCATAGGAACCTTTCCTTCTGGAGTAAGACATATTTTTAAAATGTCCCATATAGAAAAGGCTGACATTGGGAAGTGTTCTGGTTCATCTTCCTTTAATCTTTTACTCATTTGTTTTTCAATAATATCCCATCTTTCTAAATCAATTGTACCTTCTTGTTTTTGCTCTTGTTATACAAAAACCTCTTTCTGTTACAATTTTTCTTAATACTTGCAGATACAGATCCCTATCCTTAAACAGTATCTGCCCCATAGTTAATTTTTCTAAATCTGCTTTTCTAACTCTCTAAATCTCTAAAATTTCTACAATCTCCCAGTAAGCCTAGTGATAATTAATCCTCTTACCCCTTGTGAATCGACTCTAGAGCCCGTATTGGTAAGATATTACTCCATCCGGACTTCAGGTTCCTGTTCAGAGCGCCAACTGTGCCAGCAGTGGTGTGAATATACAATGAAATAATGGACACAAAAAGACAAAGACATGCCACTAGGCAAGTCTTATAGTCAAGCTATAGAATGATTTTAATGATGTTAGTGACAGTATTTTATACAGGTTAATTGCTGAGTCATCCAGACTTCAAAGAAAAGTACAATAAAGCATTGGTTAAGTTTTTTATCTCCTTGTTCCTAGGAGTGAGACACTATTTTTACTCAAGGCTAACCAAATTGAAACATTTATGTTCTCTTGTATGTAGATAACCAGACTGAAACATTTCTGTCATCTCCCATGTGGGTAATCAGCTACAAAGACAGGTTTTCTTTGCCAAGTCTTCTTATCCTAAAACTGGTCTCACCATGCATAGACCCATTCTCAATTGACCCTGCCTTGCTGAGGTTTAAGAGGCCTAAACAGGATATAGCTGGTTCACCACAGATAATGAGTTTCATAATAAAGAAGTTTCCTTGGAACATTTTAATGGTGGAGACCAAGATCAGAGAGAGGGCAGCTAAGGTGTCAATCTTAACTTCTTAGCATTAGTTTGCTCATCAATAAAATAGGGATATAAAGTTTCAGAGCTGGTAGGGTGGCACAGTAGACAGAGCATATGATCTGAAGTCAGGAAGACTCATCTTTCTGAGTTCAAGTCTGTCCTCAGACACTTACGAGATGTATGACCCTGGACAAGTTAACCTTGTTTGCCTCAGTTTCCTCATCTAGAAAATGAGAGAAGGAAATGGAAAACCACTTCTTGTATTCTGCCTTGCCCTGAACAAGATTTTTGGAAATGACATTACAGGCTCATTTTTTTGTGTATGAGGGGACTGTCTCTGAACATATAACAAATCAATTATTAAAACGTCTCTGTGTTTTGATAGGTATGATTGGCAGCAGTATCTATCAATGAATCCCTGAATATTTTTTCTATAATACCATTTCATTTCCGTGTCATTGCCACTCTTCCTCAGGTTTCTCTAGCCTATTAAGAATATTCTTCAGTAAACTACAAATTAGAGTTTAAAATTCTGTGCCTTTGGTCTTCATGGTTAATTAGGGTATTTATAATAATCAAAATAATGTATTCTCTCAAAGTTGTTCTTAAAACCACACTGCTATTACTGCATACAGTATTCTTCTTGGTTCTTCTCTTGTTCTTTCCACATATGTTTTAATCTCTCCCTCTTGTAGTAGAGTAGTAGTAATAGAAGTAGTAGTAGTAGTAGTAGTAGTAGTAGTAGTAGTAGTAGTAGTAGTAGTAGTAGTAGTAGTGTCCTGTTTCTCTTTGGACTTTTGTAGCTAAACTTCTCAAAAATCCTTCTTACTGTAGATTCCTCCACTTTCTCTTACTTTCTTCTTAATGCTTACAGTCTGACTTCCAACCGCATCATTCCACCAAAACTGTCCTCTCCAAAGTTACTGCTGATCTTAGTTGCCAAATCCAATGGCCTTTTCTCAGTGCTTATTCTCCCTGACCTATCTGCACCCTTTGACACAGTTGATCACTCTCCAGCTGCTCCATCTCTGCTTTCCTTTTGCTGTATGTCATATAATCATAAGTATTCCTTGGGGCTCTGTCCTAGGCCCTCTTCTTCTCTCCTCCTATACTATTTCACTTGCTGATCTCATCAGCTTCCATGGATTCAATTACCACATCTACACTCATGATTCTCAAATCTACCCTCCTGCCCCAGTCTCTCTGCTGACCTCTAATATCACACCTCCAATTACCTCTCAGGCATCTCAAACTGGACATCTTAAATTCAACATGTCCAAAACAGAACTCATTACCTTTCACCTTAAACCCTCCTTACCCATATCTTTTATATTACTACAGAAGCAACACCATCATTCCTGTCACTCAAATGACTTGCAAGTCCTCCTTGACTCATCAATAGCTCTCCTCTTTTGAGGATGCCAAGACCTTCTGATTTCACCTTTGTAGCACCTCCTGATGCCCCTTCTCTCCTCTATGACCTTTCTGATGCAGAGCCTCATCACCTCACACTTATATTATTGAAATAACATACTAGTGGATCAACCTCGGTGCGGTGAGCCAGCTATAGCCTGGTTAATGATTAGGCCTCTTTGACCTCTGCAAGGCTGCCTGCTAGGCCTCTGCTGGGCAAAGTCATTTAAAGATAGGTCTCTGTGAAGCAAAAGCTATCTAAAGATAAGAAGATGGGGCAAAGAAAATCCACCTTCACAGCTGCTACCTGCATGGGAAAGAACAGAAATGTTACAATTTGGTTGGCAGTTAGGAGACTAGAGTCGCATTCCCAGGAACAAAGAGTCAAAAGACTTAACCATTACTTCCTTGTAGTTTTCTAAGAAGTCAGAATGACTCAGCAATTAACCTGCATAAAAGATCATCAATGTCCCCATTAAAATCAGTCTATAGCCAGACTATATGACTCACTTAGCCCCATGTTTGTATCTTTTTGTGTTCATTACTTCATCATATATTCACGTGGTTGCTGGCACCTAGGTGCCTTCCTATTATATCCAGGTGCAAATACAAAGTATTCTGCTTGCTTCATAACTTAGCCTCCCTACCTTTCCAGTCTTCTAATAGCTTACTACCCAGCGCATAGTCTCTCATCCAGTAATACCCTGGCTTTTCCAGAAATGAGACCCACCATCTGCTGATTCTAGGCACTTCTTTTGGCTGTCCTCCATAACTGGAACAGTCTTCCCCCTCAATTGTCCCTCCTGATCTCCTTGTCTTCCTTTAAGTTCCAACTAAAATCCTACCTTCTACAGGCCCTTTCCTAACTTCTCTTAATTCTAATGTCTACTTACTTCCTATTTGTCTTGTATATAGCTTGCCTTGCATATATTTATTTGCATGTCGCCTCCCCCATTAGATTGCCCCTTTTTGTATCCTTAGCACAGTGCCTGGTATATGTTATGTACTTAACAAATATTTATTGACTTGAATTGAAAAGAAATGAGAGCTATGGAAGAAAGAATTGGAAAAAGAATTGACACCCTGGAACAAGAGGCACAAAATCTTATCTAAGCAAGAAACTGCTTGAAAATTCAAATGGACTAATGAGAAATATTAAAGCAAAGTCAAAAGAATAAAAAGCAGAGGAAAATGTAAGGTATTTTATAGCAAAAACAACTGACCTAGATTCATTGAACTAGCTGACATCAATGACCAAAAAAAAAAAAAAAGCCTAGATATTCATATGATACAAATAGAAGAATCCACTCCCTGCCTCCTGAGACCACAAAACGACAACTACCAAAATTTTAGGGACAAAATCAAGGGCCACCAGTTCAATTAAAAAATAGTGCAAGTAGTCAAAAAAGAAACAATTAAAATATTGAGGAAACATAGTTAGGATCACATATGATTCAGCAGCCATGACTATAAAGGACTGGAGAACTTGCAAAATCACATTTGAAAGATAAATGACATAGGTTTATAGCTAATAATAACTTATGGAACAAAACTGTGTATAATCTATAGAAAAAAATTGATCCTTAATGAAATACAGGACTTCTGAATATTTCTGATAAAAAAAAAGAATTATGGAGAATTATGTTCTGCTGTTTGCTCACCATTGCTAGGTCTGAGTGTGGGGATCTCAGAAAGTAAATCCTTTAATAAAGCTTGGACTAATCATCCTGGCCTATGCCTCTTTCCTCAAAAATTTCCACATCACAAGCAGATATAATAAAACACATCAGTCCACAACAATCACCAAAACTAGTCAGATGGGCTGCAACTCTGAACCACAAGGACAATTGGAAGAAAATGTCTCAAAGCCTAGCTAAACAAAAGTTGTATTTTTATGGCATGCTCCTTATTCCTGAGGGTTTAAAAATCCAACATGAAATTCAAGAGCACAAACAAAATTAATTCATTTACGATAATAAGAAGAGTAGTCAAATGGAAATAAAAAAGTTTTTATACACGTTTTCAAATTAGGTTTACTATTTAGGATATATAGGCAACTGATTAAAATACATAAGACCAAAATCTATTCTCTAGTAGCTAAGAAGTCAAAGGATAACAACAATTTTCAAAAAAATTGAAAATTATGGGACAGAATGCTTCATATAACTAATAACAAAAAATTCATGTCAAAATGACTGGTTTTATTTTGTACATCTTGCAATCAAAGATATCTAAAGGTGAGAGTATTAAGTGTTGGAAGGGTTGTGGACATAGTACATTGTTGATGGAACTGTGTGATTAGTAATTCTACAAATAAAGTGGTTAAAATGTCCATGCCTTTGACCCAGAAATTTTTATAGCTAGGTGTGTACTGTTTCAAGGAGATCACCGATAAAAAGAAAATTTTCACATCCATTTTATAGTAGCAAAGAATTAGAGAGCATCAGGGAGGATGTAAATGCTGTGGACTAAAATTGTGATTCATTAATTCACCTGATAATTACTGTGCTCAAATAAAACAGTGAAGTCTTGAAGTGAATCATGAAGAATATCATGAATACTGAACTGATAGAAAGTGAAGAAAGCAGGTATGTACATATGTGGGTATAAATGCATGTATAGTATACACACATATACACAATGAAAGTGGAAAGAATGGTCACCATAAACCAAAAACAAACATTGCAAAACTACAAATATAGCCCTAAAGAGGAAATATGATTCTAATCATAATTCCAAAAAAGACACTTTCCCCAGTACTTGGTAGAGTTATATATGTTGGGAAGGGAAAGGTGATCTACAGTGGATGTCTTATCCTTTTTTTCAATGCATTGATCAGTTCTGATTTTATTTTCACTTTTCATTTCTTTTTTTCAAAAATTCTTAGGTACAAATCCATACCTGGCTTCCTAGGAGTGGAGAGAAATAAAAAGGGGATTTAGGTAATTAAAAAAAGCTAAAGATATAATAAAATTTCTTTTTAAAAATACCTATCTCTTCAACTCTAAAGTTTTTTAGACCTCAAGTTTTTTAAGCAACATAGTATATTATAAAGTTTTTCTACGATCTTTATCTTCCAGAGACTCCCAAAAATCTCATCCTGAATTTTATTGAACTCTAGTTCACATCAACAACTGCCTGCTAGGCACCTGTAAATCATAAATGTATCTTCCTCCCTAAAGATATTCCTACCCTTCATGTCTGTCAAGATCTATTCATAACTTGACAGTAGGTAGGGGCTGAAATTAAAATAGGCTAAACTTCTTCAGGAAGCAGACTGGTTTTTAGTGGCTCACATTCCAATTAAAGGTAATGATGGTGGGTTGCTCCGGGTCACATGGCAAACAGAAAAGAGTGTTCAGTAGTAGGCTGACTGAAATGGCTACAACTGGCCTGTGGCCATATGTTATGCAGGCCTGGTCTAGTAACTCAAATCTGCAATCTTAAAATAACCCTTTATTCTTCCTTTTCTTCTACCCCTGCCTCAAATGTTATCAGTGATCTTGTTTGGTTGCATCTGACTCTTTCTGACTGCCTGAGACAACAGCATGTCAGGCTGTTCTATCCTTCACTTTCTCTCCAACTCCATCCCGGTTCACATTCATTGCTTCCATGATACCATCTATCTCATCCTCTATCATCCCCTTTTTGTTTTGCCTTCAATCTTTCCCTACATCGATGTCTTCTTCAGCAAATTCCATCTTTTCATTATGTGGCCAAAGCACTTAAGGCTGCACCTTCAGTATTTGTCCTCCCAGTGAATAGCTTGAATTACTTTCTTTTAGTTGATTAGTGGTTGTTGTCCTTCATTCTTGAAGAGGACCAAAATGAGATCACTATGTTAGTGTCAGTCACAAAGCATCGAACTATGGCTGATCAGACCAATACAAGTTCAGAATGCTCTACCACAGACACAAATAGTCCATGTGAACATTTGGAGTGGATTCTCTAAATTTGAACATTTATAGCTAATCCTAAACTAGGTTGAGGTAAACAAAGTTGATCAGTAGTGAAGAATTGACAAGTTTGTTTTTCTAGACTCATTCACCTCAGACTTCTCTCTGGTTACATTTTGTTATTGTTCAGTTTTTTCAGTCATATCTGAGTATTTTCAGATTTATATTTAGGATTTTCTTGGCAGAAATGGAATAGGAATTAAGAAACATCTTGATAAGGGTGAGAGAGGAGAGAGTAAAAACTGACTTGAAGGTTAACATCAAAAAAAAATCTACAATCTTGGCAATAGACATCAGCAACATCATTTCCTGGCAAATAGAGGGAGAATAGATGGAAGCTGTGTGATGTTTTATATTCTTGGGCAGATGGAATCACAGCCATAAAGTGAAAATAAATAAATCAGAGAAATGAAATAGGTGTGACCAAGCACTTGGCCTCTTGACCATTTCAACTAGGAGCTCTGTTTAGGTTCAGGAATTTGATCATGCATGTTACATTTTGCATAAAACAACTGAGTTAGATCTGAATTAGAGAACTAAGTGTTTGGGAATTTGGTAGTAAACATTTAGCCAAAGCTCTGAGAAAGAATTATTAAGAGAAAGTGAAGGGAAGTTCCTGTAGCTCTCCTCTGATGTCTCGGGAAACCCCCTTTTGTCATTCCTGTGGTAAAATGATAATTTATAACTTCAACATGTTAGTTGTTTTCTAATTGACGAACAGTCTTTGTTTCTAGTTCTTTGGTATACTAAAAATAGCTGCTATGGATATCTGTGGCTCTTTGTCCTTTTTCTTTTATCTAATCTAAATCTAAATAAATCTACTTATAGCTATAGAATAACATCTCAAATCACATACTAAAACAAGCTCCAAATGGCTACATGATTTAGATATAAAGGATGATATCATAAACAAAATAGAGAAACGTGCTAAGAACTTAACTTTCAGACCTGTCTTTTTTCAGTTTCATTTCTGTGGTCATTATTTATATGGTTTATTTGGCTCGCTTATTTTCCTTAGTATCAGTTCATGTAATTCTATGCTTCTCTAAATTCATATTTTTCACTTCTTACAACACAATGTTGCAGTTGTCTGTATGTTTACAAACCAAAACTATCTGAAAATTTTAAGTCAAAGATTTTTTTCGTCATTCTAAACTCTTCCCTTCTTGTCCTAGGTACGTTAATATTTTGTGCAGAACCTTTTCAATTTCATGTAATCAAACTGTTTTTGGAATTGCCTCGGTCCTTTGATTAAGAATACATCTTATGTGTGTGTATGTATTCTATTCTAACTTTTCATTATATTTAAAACTATGTATCCATTTAGAATTTATTGAGGAATATGGCATAAGCTATTGGTCAAAGTCTAATGTCTGCCATGCTTTTTCCCACTTTTCCTAGCATTTATTTGTGAAAAACAGAATAACTTAAATAAATATTCTCTTAGGGACCCATTGATCATATTCTGCTGTCAATCACCAAATCCACATGCAGAAACACTTATCTGCAGATTTTATTTGTCCTTACAGGCTTATTTGTATAAAACAAAGGCAGAGACCCTACGGCCTAATCTCTAGTAACCTTACATAGAATGGGACTAAGTAAGCAGCATAGAAAGGTGGAATTTTAAAGAAAGGAGGGAGGTTTAGAGTATCCATGTTGGGAAACAAGTAGCAGAAGAGGGAAGAGAAGCCAGTTGGTCAAAGCAAGCGCTATGGCTTCTTTCTCAAGCCTTTTAGTCTGCAGTTTTTTGGTTTTTGGTTTTTTTTTTGTGATTTTTGAGCTTTCAGTAATAATGTCTAGAAGGTAAAACAGAGGCAGTATGACAATCTTTCTCTTATCACAATGGCAACAAAATACTTCAGTCAAATATTCTATTGTCACATGATTTTAGTTTTCAGGTCCAAATCTTTCAGTTCTATAGTTTATTCCTTAGTTTTCTTTTATCTAATTATGAGAGGAATCTATTAAAATCTATTCTTGTAATAATTTGTCTTCTTACTATTTATTATTATTTATATCTACTTATTTTTTCAAATTTATATCTATTACATTATATTAATACATATTATTTTTCTGTATATCCTGAAAACATCTAAGCCCATATTTGTTATTAATACATATTAATAATGTATTTTTTATCCTGATCTTTCCTTTTCAGATTTTTTTTGTAAGCAATAGATAGTGAAATTTTTTTGAAACACTTGCTACTCTAGTCCCACTCCCTAAAGGTCAGGTAAGGTTACATAACTGCAGTGGTGCCTGTACCCTTAATGGGGTTTGGCAGATGTCTAGACTCCTTGTCAATGGTTCCAGCCCCACCCCACCCTTCCTATGGTGTTCCCTCAAGGGCAGAGCATGTTATCCTGTACCCGAGTTCCATTTAGCCACTAAATAGATTTGCTTTTACAAAACAACAATACTATTTATATCAAAAGATAAAGTCGGGGGGCGGAGCCAAGATGGCGACTGGAAAGCAGTAACTGGCGTGAGCTCCCCTCCAAGTCCCTCCAAAAACCTATGAAAAAATGGCTCTGAACCAATTCTAGAACTACAGAACCCACAAAGGGGCAG
>JAQQSZ010019355.1:0-10382 GCA_028646595.1 Phalanger gymnotis
GTCCAACCCGATCTACACCTACAGGCTCCTAGGCCTTCAGAGGCTTTAGAGTCCATATACACTCCTGTGACTGTAGAGCTGAATAGACCAGTGTGAGATCACTAACAAGGTCCTAGCATTAAAAGCGACAAGGCCTTCAGAGACCTTAGAATCCAAGCCTCTCATGTGACTGTGTGAGGCCTAGAGAGCTGAAGGGAGTGTGTAAGATCACTGACAGGGGCCTAGGATTAAAAGTGACAAGGCCTTCAGAGGCTTTAGAGCCAGACCCCCTCCAGTGACTGTAGGAGAAACCAGTGCCTAGGGGGCTTTGGGGACTGGTGTGAGATCAGTCAGAGCCTCCAAGGCCTAGCGCTTGCCAAGCCTTCGTTGTCCATGAAATCTTGCCTTTTTTAGTTTCTGAGCAGGAAACAGAATCATAGGGAGCTAAAGGGACAGTTGTGAGATCACTAACAGGGGCCTAGGATCAAAAGTGACAAGGCTTTCAGAGACTTTAGAATCCAAGCCCCTCATGTGACTGTGTGAGGTCTAGAGAGCTGAAGGGAGTGTGTAAGATCACTAACAGGGGCCTAGGATCAAAAGTGACAAGGCCTTCAGAGGCTTTAGAGCCAGACCCCCTCCTGTGATTGTGAGAGAAACCAAGGCCTAGGGGTGTAAGATCTCTTGTGGCCTAGAGCTTCTCATATTGTAGTAAGGAGGAGAAGTAGGATTTGACCCCAGGGCTTCGGACTTCCAAATGAATGCCCTCTCCTCTGAACCACATTCCTCCTGGTGAAATATGTGGCTGTGCCCATTCGCCCCATTCTTGGATGATTGTGTATCCATTTGGGATGCATTGGTTTTCTTTGCCACACTTTTGTGCTTGGCCTCTAAAAGGATTGGGTAATTGAGGGCAGTTGCTGAATCCATCCTTTTCTCCTTTTTCGGAGACATTCTGAGAGCTAGAGCCAAAAGCAGGCCTGCAACCTGGGGTGGGAGCATGAGGAAGAACAGTACCAGTTCCCAGCCCGTGCACGCAACCTCCCTGCACCACAAATAGTTGCCCTGGGCCAGAAGCATTTTGCAACCCCTGGCCTCTCATTTCCAGGGTGTAACAAACAGGCCAGTAAGTGGCCCTGAGTTCCAATGCCTCAGGCTCCCCTCAGGCTCCTGAACAGGGGAGCTGGGTTTTCCTAGACAATGGTAGACAACTCTCTCCTGCAAAATTCTGGGGTCTAGCCTACAGAAAGAAAGGGCCCAGGGGGCAGGTTGGGGCACAAGGCAGAGTTCTGAGCAGGACCCCTCTTAGAGTCGTGTCTCTTGTAACCCCAAGTTCAAGAGTTCAAGGAACTCTAGAGGGCACTCTCTTGAGAGAAGGGGAATTCCAACTTCTTGGAGAGAAAAGGATCTTGGAACCCAGCCTCCTAGTGAGACAAGGGAGGAGTTCCTGGACAGCAACAGGGTCTTGGGAAATTCAGAAGGAACACACATGTGACTGAGTTGCTGGAAGAGCGGCAGCAAGGGACCAAAACCCAACATAAGGTACCAAAGTTACCTCGACTTTCCCCTTTGCTACTGCTATGAGTTTTTCAGACAGCACTACGGGGAGAAAGTTGCCTTTCTAACAAACTCAAATTTATTTTCCTTCCGGGGCAGTCCAAGCCCTTAGTGTCGTGCCATGAGGCTGCAGGCCCGTATATATGTGTCCTGGCAGGAAAATGGGCTTTACTAGGGCTGCTTCTTTGGAGACACCAAATTGGTTTTCCTTCTGAGGGGTGTCCAAACCACACATTGGTCCTATGAGTGCAATGAAGGGTCTCTATAGGTCTCTGGGATGGGACTCATGGAGAGTAAGGAGAATTGTATCATTTACAACTTGTTTACAGCTCACTGGGAGTTCTTTAATTTTTTTTGCATTTTCCTTGGGGTGAAATAAAGACTACCCTCCACCTCATATATATACTGTTACCCCAAGTACTTGCATAACAATTAGAAACCCATATACCCACACCTGTGGAGGCCAAGATGCAAACAATATTTGAACTAGATTTCCAGAGGGAAATAAGAATATAAGCGTATATGGACTCAAGAAATATTATTTGGGGGAGATTCCACTGAGATCGAACCCAGTTCATATCAGCCCAGAGTCCAGGGTGCTGGGCCACAGATAATGCAAGTCTGAGAGTGTCTGATTCTGATGCTAGTATAGAATTGCATGGTATAGAAGGGAGAGTTTGTTGTTGTTTAATCATTTCAGTCATGTACAACTCTAAATGACTCCATTTGGGGTTTTCTTGGCAAAGACATTGGAGTGGTTTGCCATTTCCTTCTCCAGCTCATTTGACAGATGAGGTAACTGAGGCAAACAGGGTGAAGTGACTAGCCCAGGGTCACACAGCTAGTGAGTGAGGCCACATTCGAACTCAGGAAGATGAGTCTTCCTCACTCTTGGCCCAGCTCTCTGTCCCCTGCAGCGCCACCTAGGTGACATAGTAGGCACAGTAGTGACTCCATCTCTCCCTATAGAACCTAAGCTCTGAGGACAAGGACTGTTTCATTTATGTCTCTATATCCCCAGTTTCAAGCCCAGCTCCTGGTACATAGTAGGTGCTCAGGAAGTTGGTCAATTGACTGATGTTTGTGACCATTAGGCAAGTCACCTCAACTTTCTGGGCCTCAGTTTCCCCTCCTATTAAATGAGTCTAGTACAACCCCCTCATTTTACAGAGGAGGAAACTGAGGCCCAGGAAAGTGATTTGTCCAAGGTCTCATGGATTTAGAGCTGGAAGGGATCTTAGAGGCCATCTCATCCATTCCTCTCATTTTTTTACTTTTTTTGGAGAGGGGAAGGCAGGGCAATTGGGGTTAAGTGACTTGCCCAAGGTAACACAGCTAGTAAGTGTGTCAAGCATCAAGTGTTAAATGACTGAGGCCAGATTTGAACTCAAGTCCTCCTGACTCCAGGGCCGGTGCTCTACTCACTGCGCCACCTAGCTGCCCCAATTCCTCTCATTTTATAAATGAGGAAACTGAGAAAACCGGGCCTACGGAAGTGATATGACCTGCCCAAGGTGATACATGGGGCCCTGGACAGGATTTCAGAGGCCAGCTAGTTGAATCTCTTCATTTTACAGAAAGGGAAACTGAGGCAGGGGAAGCAACTTGCCCAACGTCACACAGCAGAAAATATCAAAGGTAGACTATGAATCCAGTTTTTGCCACTACCATCATCATCTATACATATATGTGTATACATATTCACATGTATACTCACATCCTCCCCCCCCCACACACACATAAGATGCACACTCACAGCCCTTGCTTGACATTGCTTGACCAAGCTTGGGTCCAGCCTTCTTGGAGCTGGAAGGAAAGCAGTTAAACCTCCCCAGGGCCAGGCTGTCAGCAGGCCCAGCTCTGACACATCACAGGCCCGGGGTCTCAAGAACTGTTAAGGACAGTGAGGAGAGCCTGGGCAGTCCTGCTGCCCTCAGCCTTTATAGGGTAAATGGCATGTGCTGGAGGGGGAGGGGGATGTGGAGGGGGTCAGCCAGGGGGCTCAGAGGGAAGGGATCAGAGCCTGGTTAAGCCCATTCCCTTGTTTCACCAGACTGGGGCCAGCCCACCCTTTTTACCAGCAAGGTTTCCTCAGTATCATCGTATCATTGTATACATGCATACAATCCCATGGAATTCATTCATGTATGTGCTCACATACCACACAGTGTCAGGGATGAGCAAGCAGCAAGTCAGGATGTTGGCACATAGGATTTGTGTTCCCAGGAACAGACACAGAGGAAGAATTCATGGAATTGGCATTGTAGGCAAAGACATGAGTTCCAATTCTGTGATGTGGCTTACTCAAATCTGGGCCTCGTTTTCCTCATCTGTAAAAATGAAGGGCTGGAACCAGATAGATGAGGCAATTCTTTTGTTCATGTCACTACCCTGCTCAATAAACTCTCATGGCTCCCTAAGATCAACTACAAACTCCTCTGTTTGGCAATTCAAGCCCTTTACAGCATAACACGAACCTACCTGGCCTGTCTTCCTGCCCATTATGCCCTTGCATGCACTCTGTGGTCTAATCAAACTGGACTTCCTATTTTTTATAAACATCATCCCAGATCCTAGAAGGGACTTTGGAGGTTGTCCAGCCCTCTCATTTTCCAGAGGTGGAAATTGAGGCACAGGATGATTAAGTGACTTGCTCAGTGTCACACAACTATTAAGTTTCAAGCAGGATTTGAACTCAGATCTTCCTGACTCCAAGTCCAATGCTGTATTCACCACTTAGCTGCCTTTCATTTTCCATCTCCAGTCTCTAGGCCTTTGCCCAGGCTGTGCTCCATGCCTGGAATAGCCACCCTCCTCAACTCCAGCTCTTAGAATCTCTCGTTTCCTTCAAAGCTCAACTGAAACAGGGCCTTCTGCATGAAGCCTTTCTTGATGCCTTGGCTCCCTCTCCTCCTTCCTTCCCTTCTCCTTCCCAAATCACTTTGCATTTCTCTTGGATGTATTTTGTGTGTTTGTTTTGTGATGCTTAGGCTACATGCTACCTCACTCCCGCCCCATCCCTATAGAACATTAGCTTTGAATCCAGGAAAAAACTTCCTGGAAATGAGAACCCTCCCAACCTGGAATGGGCATCCTCAAGAGGCAGTGGGCTCCCCCTCCTTGGCAGTCTTCAAACAGAAATGACAAATCCATCTGGATATGTTGGAGAGGAGGTTCACTTTCAGGTGTGGGTTGACCTCTTCCGACTCAAATTTCAATATGCCCACTTTGGGGTGTCTCTGATTATTTGTCAATTTCCCTCTACCATCTAACCTAGATCTGCTATCACTCCCAGCTCTGCCCTCTGGAGCCAGGTGGAAAGTCTGATCCTTCTTCCAAGTGATAACTCGTCAATATGTGAGGGCATCTGTCACATCCCCGAGTCTTTTAAACATCCTCAGTTCAACTGGTTGTCTTGTGGCTCGATCCTGAGGCCCTTCTCCAACCTGGTTGCCCTCTGCAAACATCCTAGTTTATAACTGTCTTTCCAAAAAGTGTGGTCCCTGGGACAGAACACAGTACTCTAGGTCAGGGGTGGGGAACCTGTGGCCTCAAGGTCACATGTGGCCCTCCAGGTCAAGTGCAGCCCTTTGACTGAACCCCAGCTTCCCAAAACAAATCCCCTCTAGGTCCTCAAGTGTAACCCTTTGACTGAATCCAAACTTCACAGAATAAATCCTTTTATTAAGGGGATTTGTTCTGTAAGACTTGGACTCAGTCAAGAGGCCACACCCACTGACCCAGAGGGCCACATGTGGCCTCCAGGCCACAGATTCCTCACTTCTGATCTAAATGTTGCTTGACTAGGGCAGAGGACAGTAGGTCCATCGCCAATCTGAATCTGTATGTTGTTGCTTAGTTGTTTTCGCTCATGTCTGACTCTCTGTGACCCCATTTAGGGTTTTCTTGGCAGAAATACTGGAGTGGTTTGCTGTTTCCTTCTCCAGATCATTTGAGAGACGTGGAAACTGAGGCAGAGTGAAGCAACCTGCCCAGTGTCACACAGCTAGCAAGTGTCTGAGGCTGGATTTGAACTCAGGGAGAAGAGTCTTCTTGCCTAACCCCGTATTTATTCTGCCCCTATCCATATTTTACAGATGAGGAAACTGAGGCAGACAGGGCTAAATGACTTGCCCAGGGTCATGCAGCTAGTAAGTAGTGTCAAAGGCCAGATTTGAACTCCTGACTCCAGGCCTGGCATTCTATCTACTGTGGCACCTAGCTGCTCCCTGGATCTGTGTACTAGGCTTCTAATTATGTGAATGCTGATTGAATGCTGGTAGGACCAGATCTGGGAAAGCCAAGGTTATATACAGATATGGAATGACCGAGAAATATACAAAGGGCCCCATGGAAATATTCTCCCCACCTCGGGCCTCTCCCTCTCATTGACTGGTCTTTCACAGAAGCTCCATTTTAAGGACACCCAAGTCAGTCATGGCTTCTTTCCTTTCCAGGCTACACTCTTGACTCTCCAGGCTTTCTCTGCCATGTTGCTGGGTCCCTTCCTTTCCTCCAAGCACTTTGAATTCAGAAACTGTCTTTCTTGCTCCTTATATTTGCATCCCCAGCACAGTGCCTGGCACATAATAAGCTCTTAATAAATGTTTGTTGACCTGTTGACAGGAGGACCACACAGTCTTGTCTCTGCTGAGTGCCTGAGGCCTGCCTTCCTTCACCCACCTGCTGCAAAGAGAAGTAACAAAGGGGAGTCCACATCTCTCTCTCCCTCTGGGAATTTGTCCTTCCTCCCAACTCAACCACCGTAGAAGATGGCTGGTTGGCTCCCCTGAAAAGAGCTAAATTCAGTGGGGTCATTTCAACCTAGAATCATAAAATCATCAGATATAACCCTATGGTTCTGCTGGTACCATCCCCTCATTTTACATTTTATATTTCCCTAAGAGGGGAAGTTCTTTGTTAGGTCTTGACCCCAGTCCTCTCCCACATGTGGGCCCTACCTTCATTGGGGTAAATTTCAACCCCTTGTAGAAAACTACCCCAGGATACCATGGTCAGCATCCACTCATATCCCTAGCTTGGAATTAGGATTAAGGCCTCTACTGATGTGTTTATTTTATTAGTCCAAATAGAGAACATAGTAGCCTGAAGCAAAAAATAAACAATATAGTAAAACAAATAAGAAAGAGCCCCCAAGACACATAAGGGTATACTCCCTCCCTATAAGATACATGTGGAATATATATATATATACACATATATATATGTGTGTATATGTATGTATGTATATATACATACATATACATGTATAGCCACACGGGAAAGGAAAACATGTGGCCAGGGCACGTATACGCCTGGGGCAACTCATATCTCCACTGAGGTCCTCCCAGGATGTCATCAAGCAAGCTGATTTCTTCCCCTAAAGTGGAATCATGTACCCCACCATCCTCTGCAGGCTCCATGGAGCTGCTCTCTGCTGCCTTCTGCTGGACGACAGCTACCATGCAGACTCTCTCATGCAGAGAGGTGATTTAGCTCTGGCCCCTCTGTGGTCTTACCCCTGACAGCAGTTACACCTAGTCAGGCAGCTAGCAAAAGCCAGAAGAATCGCATAGCTTTAGCTGTCTAAAGGTATCTTTTGAACTATTTTTTCTCCTGGTAGCCATTCCATTTTACTCCTATCATTCCTGGGACCCTTCAGGTTGTTGGGATTCTGCTTAGAAAAACCACTAAGGACCTGGCCAGAGTCAGGCTGAGAAGATCCCTTTTGGACCTCATATGATGCCCCTACTTGCCATGCACATCAGTGTAGGAGCAAACCCGCAAAGGGCCAGGGGGAGTTAACGGATCTGGTAGCCTGTTTTCCACCAGCCATTAACATCACTCAGATCCCTACATGTGCACACCACAGCTACCCATCCTTCAATCCTGCCTCCTCCTGTAGCTAAAAAACCTTTGGCATCTGGGGGCTCTGAGGAAGCAGCTAGATGGATAGAGCACTGGGCCTTGAGTCAGGAAGTGAGCTCAAATCCAGCCTCAGATGCTTCCTAGCTGTGTGACCCTGGGTAAGTCCTTTCACCCTTGTCTGCCTGAGTTTCCTCATCTGTAAAATGGAGATCATAATAATACCTCCCTCTCAGGGTTATTGTGAGGATCAAATGAGGTGATATTTATAAAGCATATGCTAGTTACTTAATGATTTAACCTCATCAACAGTAACCTTCCCTTCCCCTCTAAGGGGGTGGGAAGAAGGGCATAGTAGCCACCATGGGCTGCTGTGCCACCGGGGGGGCATTCAGGGGGCCCATGAGGTCATTGCAGATCTGCCTGAATGAGGTGCAAGAGCCTTGGGAGACATTTTATATCATTCATAGAATAACATTAAAAGTTTGAAGGGACCATCAATCTCGTCCAACCCTCTTATTTTCAAAAGGAAAAAAAGTGAGGCTGCAAGAGGTTGCGACTTAGGGGGCAGTGTGGGCTAATGGTTTAAGACCTAGCTTTAAAGTCAGGAAAACCCGAGCTTAACTCCTGCCTTCCACTATTCCTAGCAGTGTGACCCTGGACAACTCACTGAATGTCTCCATGCCTTATTTTTCTTATCTATACAATGAGGAGGTTGGAGTAGTTAGCCTCGAAGGTTCATTTTAGTTCTAGGGTTAAGAACCATGACTTGCCCAAGGTCACACAGCTAGAAAGTATGTGAGACCACATTTGAACTCAGGTCTTCCTGACTCCAAGTCCAATGTTCTATATACTATACAACCTAACCTGTTTCTAGATCTAAGATCCTATGTGTGACTCAGTTTCCTCCTCTCTAACATGAGGGCTTGAATTCAATGCCCTCTACTTCCAGTTCCTGATCTAGTTGCCTTGGGCAACTCTCTTCACAACTCTGGGCCTCAGTTTCCTCCTCTTTAAAATGACAGAGTTGAACTAGATGGCCTATGAAATACCTCTTAGCTGTCCAGCAGTGATTCTCTCTGGGAACTTGACAGGGGTCTGCTGGTACATGTTTAACAACTGGCTCTTGGGGAGGATGGACCCATGACACACTTTTAAGTTCAATCGGCAGTATTAATATTTTCTGCATAATTTTTAAAGTCAAGACAATCAACAAAAGAAGCAAGCCCCAGTTTGTAGCATTTGCCAATTTCCAAGGTGTAAATGATCACACAGGAGACTGAACAATCAGTTCTTGTGAGCTGGTTCAAAGAGAGCTTCAGCACAGCCTTGGACCTTAGGTCATGCCTTCTAGAGCCTCAGTTTGCAATTCTGTAAAATGAGGTGGCTGTGCTCAATAGCTCCTCCAGTGGGGTCCCTCCCAGCTCTAAGTCTATGATATTATCAGTGACCCTACATTACTATAGGTGGCTGTGCTCAATAGCTCCTCCAATGGGGTTCCTCCCAGCTCTAGTCTATGATACTATTGGTGACCCTACAATACTATAGGTGACCCTATGATATTATAGGTGGCTGTGCTCAATAGCTCCTCCAGTGGGGTCCCTTCCAGCTCTAAGTCTACGATACTATCAGTGACCCTACGTTACTATAGGTGGCTGTGCTCCATAGCTCCTCCAATTGGGTCCCTCCCAGCTCTAAGTCTACGATACTATAGGTGACCCTATGATACTATAAGAGGCTGTGTTCAATAACTCCTTGAATGGGGGCCCTCCCAGTCCTAAGTCTATGATATTATCAGTGACCCTATGATACTATAGGTGGCTGTGCTCAACAGGTCCTCCAATGGGGTCCCTCCCAGCTCTAAGTCTATGATACTTTCGGCGACCCTACAATATTATAGGTGGCTGTCCTCAATAGCTCCTCCGATGGGGTCCCTCCCAGCTCTAAGTCTATGATACTATCGGTGACCCTACAATACTATAGATGACCCTATGATATTATAGGTGGCTATCCTCAATAGCTCCTCTAATCGGGTCCCTCCTAGCTCTAAGTCTGTGATACTATAGGTGACCCTACAATACTATAGATGACCCTATGATATTATAGGTGGCTATCCTCAATAGCTCCTCTAATTGGGTCCCTCCCAGCTCTAAGTCTACGATACTATAGGTGACCCTGCAATACTATAGATGACCCTATGATATTATAGGTGGCTATCCTCAATAGCTCCTCTGATTGGGTCCCTCCCAGCTCTAAGTCTATGATACTATAGGTGACTTTATGATATCATAAGAGGCTGTCCTCAATAGACCCTCCAATGGGGTCCCTCCCAGCTCTAAGTCTATGATGCTATCGGTGACCCTACGTTACTATAGGTGGCTGTGCTCAATAGCTCCTCCAATGGGGTCCCTCCCAGCTCTAGTCTATGATGCTATCAGTGACCTTACAATACTATAGGTGACCCTACAATACTATAGGTGGCTATGCTCAATAGCCCCTCCAATGGGGTCCCTCCCAGCTCTAAGTCTATGTTACTATCAGTGACCTTATGTTACTATAGGTGGCTGTGCTCCATAGCTCCTCCAATTGGGTCCCTCCTAGCTTTAAGTCTACGATATTATAGGTGACCCTATGATACTATAAGAGGCTATGTTCAATAGCTCCTCGAATGGGGGCCCTCCCAGTCCTAAGTCTATGATATTATTGGTGACCCTATGATACTATAGGTGGCTGTGCTCAACAGGTCCTCCAATGGGGTCCCTCCCAGCTCTAAGTCTATGATACTTTCGGTGACTCTACGATACTATAGGTGACCCTACAATATTATAGGTGGCTGTGCTCAATATCTCCTCCAATGGGGTCCCTCCCAGCTCTAAGTCTACGATACTATAGGTGACCCTACAATATTATAGGTGGCTGTCCTCAATAGCTCCTCTAATTGGGTCCCTCCCAGCTCTAAGTCTATGATACTATCGGTGACCCTA
>JAQQSZ010019356.1:0-10382 GCA_028646595.1 Phalanger gymnotis
GGCTGGTTCAAGTTTTTGCTGCAGTGGGGCCTAAATAAATTTCTTGTTGTTTTCTCCTTAGAGAATCTCTCATACCTTGCGATTTTGGACCATTCAAACATATACATGATTATATTTGAGATCGTAAATTCGGCCTTCCGACTACAGTTGGTTATCCTCAACCTTGTTTAGCTCATCTGCTGAGAAGGTTTTACCAAGGTGTGGCTGCTTCACATGCCACAGGTTCTTGGAGCCACAGGTGAGAGTCAGATGGCAGAAGGACACCAAAGGTGGATGAGCAGCCCTGAAAAGGGCTTACACCAGAGGGGCTAGGCCTCCCTGAATACCTCACACATTACTATATGTAACTGTTGTCTCCCCCATTTGAAAGCAAGCTCCTTGTGAGTAGGGATTGAACTATTCTTTGTATTTATACCCCCCCCCCCCAGGATCTAGCACAATGCTGGCACACAATAGTAAGTAGATAACTGATTTATACCCAGAATAGTGGGGCAGCAAAGTGACTCAGTGGCTATAGTATCAGGCCTGGAGTCAGGAAGACTCATCTTCCTAAGTTCAAATCTGGCCTCAGACACTAGCAGCATGACCCTTTGCCTCAGTTTCTTCATCTGTAAAATGAGCTGGAGAAGAAAACAGAAAACCACTCCAGTATCTTTGCCAAGAAAACCCCAAATGGGTCACAAAGAGTTGGACACAACTGAAATGACTGGAACAAAAATCCAGACAGCTGGCCTTGGAGTCAGGAAGACTTGGTTTCAAGTTCTGCCTCTGACACATACTGGCAGATCAATTAAGCTCTCAGTATCCCAGGCAATTCTTTAAGAACAAAAATTTCAGGATATTTGCTAATCTGTGTTGGTGGGAGGATTTTCCTTACATCGATGAAAGCACAAATCTGGAATGTACTCCTCCTTCTCCAAATATATAGACACAGCTAGCTCATGGCAACATTTAAAAATAAGTTATCTTCAGGGAAAATCATTAGGATGTCATAGTGTCATAAGATGTCAGAGCTGAAAGGAACCTTAGAGATTCTCTAGTTCAATTCTCATTTTACAGATGAGAAAAATTGGGCCTACAGAGAAGAAAAGATTTTCTTAAGGTCACATACAGGGAGTAAGAATCAGAATCCAGATGCTGGCCTAGGTCGTCTCCTGCTCTTGGAGATTTTAGAGTTTGTCAAAGTAAATTGTGATTTTACCCAATAGAGCAAGATCTATGACTAATACTGCTGTCAATCATCTGTGTCCAAGTTGTGGCAAAACCTACTTTGTTCACACCTGAAAAAACAACCTTGATATTCATAACAATAACTTGTACTTATGTAACTCTTCAGAGTTGGTGGGGCTTCCGCAACTCCCTGACAGCCTCACAAAGAGACAGCATGCATAGGAAATGCTAGTTTGGCTGTGCCATCCCGATTGGCGATTGCTGTTCCAGTCACCTGGCCATGTTTCATCACCACCTTCCTGTAACACTCCCTTCCCCCATCCTTCCCTCTATATATTTCTTGGAGTACTTAAATCAGAATCAATGCTACTGTTTTTGGGGGCAAGTATTTATCAACCAGCTTCTCTATGGATCAACTCACCATCCCTGTACTTCACCCAGACCAAAACTTCCATCCCAAACCACCCCTCCCCTAAATGTGCTGTCTCTTCCAGTTAGAATGTACATTCCTTGTTGAGTCTAGTGGCATCCACCTGCCCATAATCACTGCTAGTGATGGAAGCTGCTACTGGTGCTGGTGAACGACTTGAGCTTGGAAGCTCTGTGTCTGCACTATATCTAGCACTGGTTATGATGAATCCCTGAGAGCAGGGTGCCACCAGGCTGGGGAAGGAAGGGCAAACATGCCCAAGTCAGAAAGGGAGAAAGTCAGAGCTTCCTCGATGATCAGCAGTAGGACTGGGCATGTGAGTGGCCACTGCGCTTCCAACCTAGGCCAAATAGACAAAGTCCAACAAAATAAAAATAAAGAATGGAAGCTCCTTGAGGGCAGGGACTGGCTCTATTTTGTATTTGAATCCTTTGTGCTTAGCATATAGAAGACATTTAATAACTGTTTTTCATTAATTCGTTCACTGGAAATTTACACACACAGATGTGGATTGAGATAAGAGGTCAACCACTTGTAAAGAGGATCTATACTTGATCAAAATAATATTCAAATTAGAGATAGATCAAATTTGAGTTTTAAGTAGCATTCAGGAAACTTATCTGTAAGATATCAAGAAAAACTTAACAGGCCTGCTAGGTGGTGCAGTGAGTGGAGCACCAGCCCTGGAGTCAGGAGGACCTGAGTTCAAATTTGACTTCATACACTTGACACATTTACTAGCTGTGTGACCTTGGGCAAGCCAATTAAACCAATTGCCTTGCCTTCCCCCCTCAAAAAAAAGAAAAGAAAAGAAAAACTTAAACAAAAGAGGAATGGACAGAATCAAGAGGTCAGTTTGAGGTCTCTACCAGAAGCTGGATCGATCCTTATTAGAGACTTTATAGTGGAGATTCCTTTTCTTTTGGGGTTGTAGTAGATGGTCACTAACTTAAATTCTGTGTTTCTAAAATGGAGATAGATGTTATATATCCATATTCTGTTGATTGTATCAATCACACAAGCTTATTTACTCATGTTTACCCAGAATCCAGGCATTCCCACAAGTTTTTTTTTTTGAGGGAGGACGCTGACTCTTATAGAAGATCAGGATGACAGTAGGTCTCATCCAAGAAGATGGCATGAATTTTCATTCCCATTTTATTGATGAGGAAAATGAAATTAAAAGAGAAAAAAGTGACTTACTACCTGTCACACAGCCAAGAAGTTGGAATTCTGCCATACCACATTCTCTGATTAACACAAAACTAAACTAAATTAAAGACAAAAATTCTGAGGCTATCATCCATGATGTTTGAGAAGTCAGACTTCTGGTTTTTAAAACTGTTCCAAGACTAGGTCCAGGAAAAAAAGGAATGCTTACCTTCATTGGTTTTAAGCTAAAGAGGTGTTGTTTTATCTGTTAAAAAAAAGCACACCCCAAAGTACTAATTAGTTTTTACAGCCTATTAAAAATAGTAAGGCATGAGAGAGATTACCAGCTTTATAAGAAAATTAGCATCTGCCTATTTGGCCAAGTTAAATGCTTTTAAAAAGTTGTTTATTTCTTGTTACTGTGGTATCAAAGATTCACCTCTCTTTGATCCTGGAAGGAAAGATAAGGCCAGACACACAGCATTTAAAAGACCTCGGAATCTCAGAAGCAGAAGAGACCTCAAAGGTCATCCATCCCAACCAGTATCTGAACAGAAATCTCTCTACAATAAGTAGGTGTCCAGTTTTTACTGGAAAAGTATTATCTTGGAGTAAGAGCTGAAGGGATCATAGCAATGATCTCCAATCCCTATCCTTTAGTTTTATAGATGAGGAATCTGAGGGTCTCCCAATGCATCCTGGACCATCTCCAGTCATCCTGGTGAATAGCAGGCCACTGGACCCAAATGGCTCTGGAGGACAAAGTGAGGCTGGTGACCTTGCACAGCCCTCCCTCACTCAAATCAAAGTCAACTGCAAGTCATGTCATCATCTCCCTGACGTCATGGTCCTCTTTGAGAATGAAGGACAAACACAACGACAACTACAATGATAAGGAATATGAGACTCAGTCAGGTGAAAATTACTGGCCCAAGGTTGGCCAAGTGGTAAGCAGCAGAGCTGAGATTAAAACTTGGGCCCTCTGATGCCAAACCTAGTCCTAGTTCTACTGAACAATGTTTCCTCGAAGTAATAGTGAACTCCCTACCTCCTGAGGCTGTCCATTCCACTTTAGGGGAGCTCTCATTCCAGAAAGTTTTCTTTTTATAGTAAACTTTTTATCTATATGCATTCATTGTTCCTAATTCTTCTCTCTGGAGCCAAGTAGGACTAGTCTAATCTCTTTTCCAAGAAACTTTCCAATGTTTATGTTGTCTTTCCACATACTTTGAAACTCTCCTACCACCTTCCTTACTGATGCCAGATCATAGGTTTGAGATGACCCTGGGTTCTTGTTAGTAAAATGAAATCCCTAACAGCTTCTGCCAAGCAGTAAAGCTTCAAGCTTAGTCCTTGCTGTCTAAAGGCAGTTAAGTGGTGCAGTAGATAGAGTGAGACACCTGAGTTCAAATCCTGCCTCAGGTACTTGCTACCTGTGTGACCTTGGTCAAGTCACTTACCCTCTGCCTCGGTTTCTTTATTTATAAGATAGGGATAGTAGTAGCACAAATCTCAGGTTTACTGTGATGATCAAATGAGATAATATACGTAAAGTACTTTGCAAACTTTAAAACTCTACACAAACGCTAGCTATTATTAGCAGATTGGTTTACTAGATGAAGAATTCTGCCAATAATGGCCCATGAAACAGACAAAAAGATAAAATAGTCATAGGCTTATGCAACGCCTTTCCATTTCCACAGAGATGGTACTGGCATCAGGGAAAAGGGGGCAAAGGGGGCTAAGAACCACATAGCTTTTAGATGATCTCGAAATGTGTGTATTGTCCAGTATATGCCATGCAGTTGAGAGCCAATTGAGTTCACCAGGACATATATCTTGCATAGGAGCTACACATAAGACAATGATCTGGGCCTAGAATTGCATAGGAGGAGTTGAGTGGGTGATATTGAATGTGAGAACAGCACAACATTTTGAATGATTCCTCCCTCAAAACCATCTTTTTAACACCAATATTCTCCTGGTGATGCTATCTGACTGAACCATGAAAAAGATGACCAAGTGGCAATGCAAAACTGCCTGGTGGGTGTAAAGGCTGGCACATTGCCAGAGATAACTTGCATGGAAGAAGTATTAGATAGAAGATAGCATTGAGGGCATATATAACAAGAAAAGCCAGTGCTACTTAGTGAGATTAAAATATAGAGAGCCTGTGGTGTGCTGTTACTCACAGCTAGGTGGCATAGTGGATAGAGTACCTGGCCTGGAGTCAGGAAGACTCCTCTTCCTAAGCTCAAATCTGGCCTCAGACACTTACTAGCTGTGTGACCCTGGATACGTCACTTTGCTCATCTGTAAAATGAGATAGAGAAGGAAATAATAAACCACCCCAGTATCTTTGCCAAGAAAACCCCTAATGGGATCACAAAGAGTTGGACACAACTGAAATAACTGAACAACAACAAACAGTGAAGACCTTCAGTATACTGAGGAGACTCTCTAGGAATAATCTACAGAAGGGTATGAACTCTAGGAATGGTGGCACTCTTGTGATCCCTGCTACTGGGTAGGCTTAGGCTGGTGCATCACTTGAGCTCAGGAGTTCTGAGGTACGGTGAGCTAAGCCAGTAAGGTGTCTTTACTCAACCCTGCACAAATATGGTGAATCACTATTGGCTGACTGAGGAAGCGGGTCAGAAACAGAAGAGGTCAAAGCTCCCTTGCCAACCAGTAGTGGAATTTACTGTGAGTGGCCACAGCACTTCCAGCCTCCAAAAACCAAAATCAAAAGCCAACTTCCCCCCTTTCCCAACTGCCCCCCAAAAACCACATCAATGAGTATAGCACAGGATAAGAAGGCATGGGCATAGTATGTTACAATCTATACTGAAACCCTAATTGATCATGTCCCAAGTCTACCGAAGCATAATAATATGGCTGCAAATTCTACTCTTCAGCATAAGCATTCCCAGTTCCTTCAGCTGACCCACATCTGGCATAATCTGAAGGCCCATGGTGAACCCCCTTAACTCTACAACCACCATCACGTTATTTGACCATCTCACTGCCTGCCTACTAAAGATACCCAGTTCCTCCAGAGGACACATTTTTCTGACTTCATTCTTGGGACAAATATTCTTTCTTGAGCTCTACTGCTGCTGCATCCACCTTCTGTTGCTGGCAAGCATCATGGACTTTTCTCTTCATGATTCATGTGCTCAGCTGGGCTTTGTTGCTCCCCTTCAGCAGGCAGTGCCAATCACCTCCTCTCTAGGTACCAGGGCTTGAGCTTCTGGGGCCACGGACAAGTTATACCGGAGCCTCCACTGATTCTCTTCCAGCTCTTTTCTGCATCTGGGACATTCAGTGCCTCTGCTTTTTTTTATGCCTGGTTCCCAAAGCCCCACCCTTTATACAAAGAACCTCTTTAAGGTGTGAACACCACTTTCTTGGGCTACTCAAATGCTTCTCTGTTTTCTGCTTTGGGTTGGCTTGTAGCCTCTTGTTCACCCTCAACATCTCGTTTTGTGGCTTAGAGGAGCACTCTGGCTCTCTTTCCACTTGGCTTTCATCTTCCTCCAGGGTATCTGGCCCAGGTTATGTAAATAATCCCAAATTGTTTTTCTTAGAGCTTTGAAAGGGAAGAGGAGGTATAGAGGCAGGGGCTCTGTGCGGCTCCTGTGGCTGCTCCCCCTTCCAAAGACACAAGGGTCAAGACACCGATCAAACACCACCTTCCACATGAAGTTCCTGCTGATCTCCCAAGCACTAGTGCCCTCCCTCCCAAACTACCTGGATTTAACTACTTTGTATATATTTGTATTTATTTACTTTATATTTATTCTCTCTGTATAGATAGATAAAAAGATAGAAAGACAGATAAAAAGATAGCTAAAGATAGATAAAAAGATAAATAGATAGAAAGATAGATAGATAGATGGATAGAAAGATAGATAGATAGACAGACAGACAGACAGACAGATAGGTAGATAGATAGATAGATAGATAGATGTATTTTTTGTTGTTTCCCCCACTAGAACGTGAGCTCCCTGAGAGGAAGAATTATTTCATTCTTTGCATTTGATATCCCAAGATCTTAGCACAGTGCCTGGCAAATAATAGGAGCTTAATAAATGCTGCAATCAACATTTATTAAGTGCCTCCTATGTGCTAGACACTGTACTAAGTGCTGGGGATACCAAATACAAAAAGTGAAATAATTCTCCTGTCGGGGAGCTTAAATTTTAATAGGAGAAACAGCGAAAAGTACATATATCTCTATATCTGTTTATAGGGACAATAAGTATAAAATGAATAAATACAAATATTTTCAAAGTAGTTAAATGCAAGGTACACACACATGGAGGGAGAGAGAGAGAGAGAGAGAGAGAGAGAGAGAGAGAGAGAGAGAGAGAGCAAGCTTTCAAACAAATATATACAAAGTGAGCTATAGGCAAGATAAATAGAAAATAACTAATAGAGGGAAGGCACTGGAATTAAGAGGGGTTGGGAAAGGCTTCGTGTAGAAGGTGGGTCTGGAGAGTGATTCTAGCAAGAGGCATAACTTTTCCCTCTGTTGGCAAAACACTTTGTAAGCTGTGAAAATATGTGTTTGTAGGGAGGGGTCATTTCTCTCCTTCTGAATAAAAGGTGGTACGTTTGATTCTTGAAGTAATCTCAGGAAACAATGTGATTTTCATTATTCTTACGTTCATAGATGTATATAGCATGTTCTGGATATGTCTAGGTACCTCATCATAATTGGCCCATGCTCTATGTATGCAGGATGCCTATTTCACAGAGAAGGAAACTGAGGCCTAGAGAAGTGAATTAATTTGCCTAATGTTAGACTGCTGTTTCACAGCAAATCTGGAATGTTCACATTCAGGACTACTGACTCCACATCCAATATACTTTCCATTATAATACAACAGATAGGTCTTCTCTTTAGATTTACACTTAATAGAAAACTGGAGTTGGAAGGGACCTTAGGAAAAAAAAATCTACTATTACCCTCGCCTCTCATTTTACAGATGTGGATGTTGAAACTCTAGTGGTGAACAAGCTTATCCAAGGGTCACATAAAAAGTTAATGTGGCTAACCTGGGACTGACTCAGGATTCACATTTCAGGGAGTTTTGGGGAGAATGAATATTAGATTGTTAAATTATCTGAGCTTTTAGGGGGAAAGGCATTCAACAGTTACATAGCAAGTCTAAGGTTTTTATATTTTTAAAATATAAAGTAGTCTCATTGTAAAATGAGCAGCCTCACAAGTTAATGAGTTCCTTATCACAGTACTGGACCACAGAAGCAAGCAAAGGCTGCATGACAACTTGTTGAGAATGCAAGAGAGGAGATTTCTGTTCAGGACTGGGTTATCCCAATGAGGTGAGAGGCCTGTTCTAACTCTGAGATTCCATGAATGAGTACATGTAGATCTCTTTGTAAACACACACACACACACTCACACACACACACACACACACACACAGAGTTGTTGTCCTTAGTGCTCGAAGAGGACCCAAAATGACACACAACTATGTTGGGGTCAAGGAACAGTGTGTCCAACTGTGGCTGATCAGACCGATATGAGCTCAGAAGACTCTACCACAGATTGGGCACAAACAGTCATACGAACATTTGGAGTGGAAATGGCTCTAAATTTGCACATCTCACATTTCTTTTGAGCTATTGCAATTCTGTTTTGCTCATAGAGCACAGCACCTTCTTTGATGTGGGCATGCACGCCGGGTGGTCCTGTGTCAGTATCTTCTGTTTCTCACAATCAGTTCTAAAATTCTTTCAGAGACCTTGAGAATGTCCTTGTTTTGCTTCTTTGTGGGAGCCCTTGCCTTGTGTGAGTTCTTCGTAAAATAGTCTTTTAGGCAAATGTACATTTGGCATTCAAACAACATGGCCAGCCCATCAGAGTTTTGCTCTTTGCAGTAGAGTTTGAATGCTTGGCAGTTCTGCTTGTGAAAGGACCTTGGTGTTGGGTACTTCATCCTGCCAGGTAATCTTAAGAAGCTTCCTAAGACAATTAAAATGGAATCAGTTCAGTTTTCTGGCATGGTAGATTGTCTAGGTTTCACAGGCATACAACAATGACGTCAGCACAGTGGCTCTGTAGACCTTCGGTTTGGTAGTCAGTCTAATGTCTCTTCTCTCCCACTCTTTCCTTCAGAGCCTCCCAAGCACTGAGTTAGCTCTGGCATTGTGTGCATCAATCTCACCATCTTATGTGCATGTCCCATCCATGGAATGTATACTGCTAAAGTGAGTGAATTTATCCACAGCATCCAAAATTTCTCTCTCTCTCTGTCACACACACACACACACACACACACAATAATAGCAACCACAAAATAAACCAATAAAACCAAAACAAAGAAATTTAAGGTGAGATACTATAGTGATAATCACAATACCATGACCATTAGTTAAAAAGATGACAACTCATTTTCAAGCACTTTCCGGTATACAAAGTTCATTCCTCAAAAACGATCTTGTGAGGTGTATAGGTATTGTTATCCTTTTCATTGGTTTTTTGATGGAATTCATATAGAAATGGCTTGAGGGCAAATGTCTATCTTTCGCTATTCTTCTTTTGTATTTAACCTTCTGAAGACTATTGTGCAAATGGACAAAAGGATTAATTTTTTTTTGTCATTGACAGTACTGGGATGTGAGAGTTTAGACAGCTAGTTGGCTCAGTGGATAGAGTTCCAGGCCTGAAATGATGAAGACTCATCTTCCTAAGTTCAAAACTGGCCTCAGACACTTCCAAGCTGTGTGACCCTGGGCAACTCATGTCACCCTGTTTACCTCAGTTTCTTCATCTGTTAAATGAGCTGGAGAAGGAAATGGCAAACCACTCCTGTATCTTTGCCAAGAAAACCCAAACCAGTTCGAAGAGTCAGACAGGAGCGAAAATGACTGAATAGCAGCGGCCAAATTTGGATGTGAGCTCATCTTGAGTAGGCTCACTGACAAGCATCTTTGGGCCAACTCCAGTAGCATTCAGGATAACGAGGGATGACATATACTCTGTCCTTTTCCACATATTTTTAAATTTTATATGTTAGTCTCCCCATTTTGAAAGTTCTTTATTCCACGTGTCTTGGAAATTATGAGTATTCAGCACATCGACATCTTTAAAGAATTTTTTCTGGCTAAGTGTTTTACCTGGGTAGTTGTAGAGAACAATTCAACCTATTTCCATTTTATTTGTTCAAATCTCAAGGACATTCGAAGGTTCATATCTGCAGTGTGGGGAGTTGTAGTCTCTTTACTATTAGGTATAGAAAAGTTCTGGATTATAATTCTAGCCATCTGATCATGTCTCTCTAGGGTTATGGTAGACTAAAGTTTCTCCATTTGTGATGATTAAGTGCAGTTTCTACTCTTTCACTGCTTACTGTAACAATGAGTGGCTGAGGGCAACCTTTCTCTAATGCCTAGTGTTGGTGACCTGATCTTGAATTGCCATCATAAACCTTTCTGTTCCTCTAAACAAATCCTCCTGACTCATCTATTTTTGGAATGTTTCTTTTTTTTTTTAAGTTTATTTTTAATATGTTTAGTTTTCAGCATTGATTTTCACATGCGTTTGAATTACAGATTTTCTCCCCATTTCCACCCCCCCACTCCAAGATGGCGTACACTC
>JAQQSZ010019357.1:0-10381 GCA_028646595.1 Phalanger gymnotis
TGCTTTCCAGAATGGCTGGATCAGTTCACAACTCCACCAGCAATGTAACAATATTCCAATTTTCCCACATCCTCTCCAGAATTTATAATTTTCCTATTTTGTCATTTTAGCCAATCTGACAGGAGAGATGTGGTACCTAAGAGTTGTTTTGATTTGCATTTCTCTATAGTGATTTAGAGCATTTTTTCATATGCCTATAGCTGTCTTTAATTTCTTCCTCTGAAAACTGCCTGTTCATATCCTTTGACCATTTCTCAATGGGGAATGACTTGTATTCCTATAAATTTGGCTCAGTTCACTATATATTTTAGAGATGAGGCCTTTATCAGAGACACTTCTGCGAGCTTTTGGACCTCCTTTTCCATTTGGCAAATTCTACTTTTCAAGGCATTCTTCTCCTCATTGGCTTTTTGGACTTCTTTTGCCATTTGGGTTAGTTTCTTTTTAAAGGTGCTATTTGCTTCAGCATGTTTTTGGGCCTCTTTCAGCAAGCTAGTAACTCATTTTTCATGATTTTCTTGCATCTTTCTATTCCTAATTTTTCCTCCACTTCTCTTACTTGATTTTCCAAATCCTTTTTTGGCTCTTCCATGGCCTGAGAACATTTCATATTTTTCTTGAAAGCTTTGGATGTAGGAGCCTTGACCTTATTGTTTTCCTCTGATTGTATGCCTTGATCTTCCTCATCAGTAAGTGTGTAAGAAAACATCTTTTCACCAAGAAAGTAACCTTCTGTAGTCTTATTTTTTTCCTGTTTGCTCATTTTCCCAGCCAATTATTTGAGTTTTGAGCTATTTGTTAAATGGAGGATGTACTGCCCCAAGTTTCAGGGGCTTTGTGTAGCTGTTTTCAGAGATATCTCTAGGAACCTGTAAATTCTCAATTCCTCCAAAGTAGTATAATCAAAAGAGAGGTGTATACTCCTCTCCTGGCCTGCACTCTGGTCCGTGAGCAACCACAAGCACTCTTTTCAAACCTGGAACTGCAAGGAGGGTTCCCTCTCCACAGCCTCCATGAGTTCCCCCTGCCAATACACCTCCTCATCCCAGGACTGCCATCCAGCACTGTGACCCAGATCAGTGACTTGGTTCTCCCACTGTCTATAGGCCAAGAGCTCCAGAAGCACCCACTGCTCCAGATGTAGCTACTGGTACAGCAGTGGCTGCCACTACCCTGGGACTGGGGGTGGGACTGTGGCTAGACCACACTCCTCTCACCCAGATGAGAGGGCTTTCCCACTGACCTTTGAAGTTGTTTTTGATGTTTGTGATTTGAGAAGTCAAACTGCCACAGCTGCCAGTGGTTCAGTGCCCTGAGGCCTGCTCCAGTCCTGTCTGTGCTAGCACTACCCAGTCTGGGCTATGCTTTGCTCCAAGCATGGTACGATAAACCTTCCAGTTGGCTTTCCAGATTGTCTTGGGCTGAAAATCTGCTTCGCTCTGTCAGTTTGTGGCTTCTGGTGCTCTAGAATTTCTTTAGTCATTTTTTTTACAGGTGTTTTGAGAGGTTTGGGGGGAGAGTTCAATCAGGTCCCTGCTTCTACTCTGCCATATTGGCTCTGCCCCTAGATTGACTAGGTTTACTTTACTTGTTATTTCCTTCACTTTTATTACTACTGACATTTGGAAATCTAGAAGAAAAATGAATGAAATTTTGGAGCGAAAGTAAAATATGCTATTTCATTACTTTTTTTTTTCTTTTTGTTAATAGAAGATAAAATCTTCTTTTATATTTTAATTAGAATGTCCATAGAGTGATGTTTTCATCTGATCATTTCTAATTTACCAAGGCCTGTCAATATCAGAAGAAAACAAACTCATTTATTTACTAATGCAAAAAAAAGAAAAAGAAAATGATGTTTAAAATACCAAAATGAAAGGCATGTTGCAAAATGTGGAGAATTACAAAGCTTCAGACATCCTCTGTCCTTAAAAACTTTATATTCCAGTGGGGAAAAAAGACATTCATAAAAGTAACTCTAATTCAAAGTAGAGTATGATGAAGTAAGTAAAAGAGACACAATCAAAGATGACTATGAAAGTTCAGAGGAGGGAGAGGTCTCTTCTAGCTTAGAGATGAGAGAAGACTTCATAGTGGAAGTATACATTTATGAAATTTCAGAACTGGCCATTTCAACCAAAGCCCAGCATATATATTCTAAGGACAACATCCTCAAAATGATTTTCCCCAAACTCTTCCTAAAAACCACCAGTGAAAATAGATTACTTAGCTCCTAAATCAGTTTATTTCATTCTGAATAACAACATTACAAAGATTTTCCTCATATCTGTATCCATTTTTGCATCCATTTTGCATGAGTTCCATTTGCCTTTATGAGCCATGGAGAATATCTTCACTACATACTGTAACCTGTTAATGTTGCAACCTAGATTTGCCCAATATCAACCAATAGCTTTGCTGACCAGGTGTTTGCCAAACCTTGATCTAAATAGTATACCTCAATACCTATGGCACTTAGACTTCAGCTTCTTGATTTATAAAATGAGAAATTATCTCCAAGGACCTTTCTTTCTCCAAAATTCTTTTTCAAGATACTATGTTTTTGCTCCAGGCAATTCAGTGGAAAATTGTTTCTGCAGTTTCTTGTTATTTCACACAATTAGCAAACAGAAGGGGTAATGTTCTATGTTCATTTAACTTTGAAATGTATCTTTTTAAAAATATTCAAATTGTTTCATGTATAGGAAATTTCTTGCTAGACATTTTCTGAATAATCGTTCATAATTCCAAGAGCATTATCTAAAGAGTGTGAAAGTCAACAAAATTCATGAAGTTAATTGTGAGAACTTGAATGGTGACTAAATACAGGAAGATAGAATTCCAATATATGGCAATATCTAGGTCTGGGTAATCTTGTCCCAGTTATTCTCCAAAACCAACAGAGTTATGGAATAGTATGCTGTGTAATTCACCCCCTTTAAAATATTTGAGAGGTAGAATTTTCTAATTCACAGTAATTCTCGGGATGTAAGTCAGAAACATTTTGTGCAATGCTCTACTTTCACTCTTGGTTTAATGGAGAAAGAATTATTTCATAAGGCAGAGTTATTTTAATGGGCTTTGTGATGCTTTTCCAAGGAATTTTATACTCTACCAAGGAATTTGATGAGTCAGATTTTTTAAAAAAAATTATCAAATACAAAATTTGTGTAAGGCATTATGCTAGGGATATACAACCAAAAATGAAACAGCCCCTACCCTCAAAAAACTGAGAAATTCTCAACTGGTGGGATAAAGGAAGGCCTAGAGTAGAAGACAGTACTTGAACTGAGCCTTGAAGAAAGCTAAGAATTCTAAAAGACAGAGGGGTGGAGAAACTGGACAAAGTAAAATATTTGTTTGTGTTCAGTAGGCAATAAGCCCAGAGCAGTATTGAATTTATTGCTACTTTCCATCAACTTCATGATTATTAAAGAATATATATATGTACTAAAGATATATATATATATACATATAGTATGCTAAGGAAGATCATTTGCTAAAACTCCTTTATTTCTTGGGAATTGACAGGTGACTGTGAGGTATAAAGGAAAGAATAGAGAGCTTTCTGTGAATGGTCTCTTTTATCAATGAAGGAGGTCATCTCAACCATGAGGAATGGGTGGTAGGGGAGTCTGAGATTGAGAATCAACAGAGTGGGGAATAAGATAGATAACAATCTAGGAAGAAATAAAAAAGATTGCTTTGCTGTAGTGAAAAGCTCAAATGAGATTAGACAGCAAATTTTTTTTCTTGTGGACCCAGTCAGAATCAACGCATGACTTACTCTAATTTCATAGCATGTGACTAAAAGGGGAGGAGGAAGATTGTGGGAATAATCTTGACTTGGGGTTGGTGTTCATGAGGAGCAATAGGACAGGGACCAAGAGTTTTGAGACTAAAAAAAAAGTATAAAGTAGAATTGGTTAACTGAAGGGTAAGGATTGGAAAAGAGAGAAAATGAAGCAAAAACAGTAGAAAAGACCCAGAAAAGTATTGAGAAGTTGAGATTTTGGAGGTCAAAATGAGAGCAAAGAATATACTTAGGAGGAGCAATACACATTAAAGATGCAATTATAGGAGGTAATGATCAGATGAAGGAATGTCATAATTCTGGATTACAGAAGTTAAATAATTGTAGGTAAGATCATGAATGTGACCACTCTGCTGTGAAGTTGAGGTAGAGTGGTCATGGGAGTTTAGTAGGATAAGGAATTGGAAAATGAGGATTTTTAAGGGAACATCAACATAAATGTCAAGAACCCTAGTATATGAGTGGGAGTTATGGTAGAAAGGAAGACAGTGAGCTATGCAGTTAACTCTTTGAGAAAAGAAGAGCCAGTAGATAATGATCACTGTCATCTCTACCTGATAATAAATTTAGATAGATTAAAGCCAAGATGGTGGAGTAACAGCAAGAAGTACAGCCAATCATTCCTCACTACTACTCTGCAAAGATTTTTTTTAAATGCCAGACTCAGTTCTGACTGTAAAATCCAAGAAAAGATCACAGGGAGTCATTTCCCCAGCTCAGGTTTGCTTAGGGAGACAGATTTGAGAAGTCTTCAGACATGGGGGAGTCAGTCGAGCTTGGAAAGATTACACTGAGCATTCTAGCTTAGATATTATAAAATGATTAAAAACCATTCCTCAGTGCAAGAAGAGGTCCTTTAGATCCACACATAAAGGGTTGACTTTGCATAAAATTCAGGGAACAGAAGGCAGAGAGAGAGCTGTGGCAAGAAGAAAAAACACTTAAGCAGAATATAATTTATATTCGATGGGGATGGAACTGAGTAGAGGAGGAGCTAGATAGAGGAAGGAAGGAAGCTCCAGACAGTGATCCTTTAATCAGGGAGGAAGTGCTTTAGGCCAAAATTGTGTCTAGGGAAAGGGACTCACAAGGGAGAAGTTGGGAGACAGTAAGCAGGAACAGAGAAGGAAGTGATGACGCCTTCACCCTTTTACTTTACATTCCCATTAGCTTTACATGTAAAAACTCTCAAGTCAACAGAGATGTTATTTAGAATATATATCATCAGTACCTTTTAGCAAAAATTCAAAATTACTTTTGCTTCTTACTGATTATGCTATATATGTGATCTGGATTACTTACCATAAGGACGAAGTGAGAATATAAAAAGAAAAATCCCATGTAAGACTTTTACTGAATTATTTAATAATAATTGAATTATTATAATTGCTAAATATAACTAAATTATTGGTCACTACTACTATCTATAGTGAAATTAAGGCTTTTTAAAATATAAATACCATTGTTTAGGAGAAAAAGTCTATTATCGCTTTAAAATTATGGAACGTTGATAATATATGCACAGTTTTTAATGGATTGCTCTGTGGACAACTTAATTTCAAAAGAAATATACTTACTATGCACTTAGGAGACTAGATGAAGTTTTATTATCCAGATTTGAATGGAATAAATATTTTCAAGCTCACCTCAAGGATATCTCAATATGTAAATTATCTTTATAATGTGATGATTGAAGGATTTTTCCAGTTTTATTGGTTGGCAAACATCATAAAAACAATCATACTTTATGAGATCATGTTATATTTAGCTACATGAAATCCTCACACATTTGTTTCAGTGCTGGTTTGTGGGGTTGGTGAGAGGAGGGAGGAGTTGTACTTTCCAGTATTCTGCTCAGTAGCTTACTTAGAAGTTCTACTTAAATATTCCTGCTCTTGTCAAACTCCATAGAGCTTAATAATATCTTCTAGTGGTATTAAGGGAAGAAAATACTCTGCAAATTCCATTGAAACTATCTGCCCAATGCAACTAGGAAATAAGATACACAGGCAATGGGGCATAGAAATTTATCTTGCCCTATAAGAAAGTAAGAGAAAATGGGATGGGCGGGGAGTGGGATGACAGAAGGGAGGGCTGACTAGGAAATGCGGTAACCAGAATATATGCCATCTTGGACTGGGCGGGAGGGTAGAAATGGGGAGAAAATTTGTAATTCAAACTCTTGTGAAAGTCAATGCTGAAAACTAAATATATTAAATAAATTAAATAAAGAGAAAAAAGAAAAAGAAATTATCTATCCAATGCAAGAACAGTAAGGTCAGTTCCATTCGAACATGGGAGTCAGAGATTAGCCACCAAAAAAATAGTATGATTAAGTAGATCAGTCAAAACAGTTGATGTACTAATGTTATGTCTATAAATGCTCCCACCCCTTAAGTTAAAACACTGAATGCTTGCTTGGTGATTTTACTATGGGGCTTAACACTTAATCAATGTCTGATCTGTAACCAAAGAACATGGATAAAAATTCTTTCTGATGTACTAGATTGAATTAATTGCCCTAGTCAAGTCTGACAAAAGAAAAAAGAAAATATATTGTTGGCTTAAAAAATCACTCAAAATGGTAAAACTGTATTTTAACACAGCGTTTGAGATTTTTTTCAGAACAACCAACAGTGTATGCTATTTGATCATTAGAACATAGTATCAGGGTTCTATTCATAACACTGACTCAAATTTCATAAACACCTCAAACCACACTTTGACAGAGCTGACTTGAGCTACTCTGCTGATATAAATTATATTATTGCCTTCTTCTGAGTGACAGAAAATGCCTTTTTAGTAGCATTTCTCCCATCACTGGTCCCTCCTGAACATGTACTAATATACAGAAGAAATTTTCTATCCTAAACTACTCTTCTGCTGGAACCATTAAAAAGTACCACAGATGCATTGTTAGCAAGTCAAGGGTCATTTACTTTTAGTTCTGAGGACAGAAGTCTGCTCTATGATTTATACAAATTAGAAGTGGTATATAATAATTAAAACCACTTTTAACAATTCCTGCACATCATTTTGGAAAAAAAAGAATTCTCACAAATTCATCTTGAATCATGTAGGGTCACAATTACATATTTGTGTTAGAGTCACAATCATCTCTTCTGATCAAGGCATTCTATAAATGAGGAAACTCAGTCTAATAGAGATTGTGACTTGCCCAAGGTCACCCATAAAGAGTTATTTAGTAGATCACCTTTGCAAAAATGTGCAATGAAATTTAACACTACACATCAGAACAGTCTTTCATTAGTTCTTCCACATGTATGTTCATATTTCCACAGGATATGCCTGAGAACCATTGTTTCTCTAGGAAGTTTGTATTAGCATAGGAAAAAAAGGCAAATTGAGAAAAATCAAACAGTCAAGTTGATTTTATCTAGGTTTTTCATGTAGCACTTAGATAAAATGCCTTTGGTCTTTCATTTCCAGATGCAAATCTATTGGAAACATGCATGTATACTTTTTTCCCAAAGGAAAAAATAGAATTTATGTTCTGCTTATTCAAATCTTTCAGCTAATGTCGATAGAAAAGGAAGAGCTTGGCAAACTCGCATATTATTTTCTCTTTAACCTAATACTCCAAAGATACTTCTTTTGTTCATTTAAGAATAGTATCTTCTAATACTACTTACAGATGAACATTTTCAATATAAAGCCTGTTAAATGTGAGCACAGTCGTGGAACTTACAATCTGGTTCTGAATACTAATGAGCATAATTAAGGTTAAAACCCTTACTCAAACAAACAATCTGGAATTGAAATCTAAAAAGATGCACACTACATGCATTTTCCTAATTGCTTTTTTATTGTTGAGAGCAAAAGCAAGAGTTCAGCCACATATGTATCTAGGTGAACAATGTTGGAATATAAATCTTATAACTACTTAATAGCAAAGTTGAGGGGTGTTTGTAGCAACAAGGGTGTATTTTTACTCTTTTCTGGTTTTTGAGGGATTTTTTTTTTACATTTCATAGGATGATGTTTCATTCTTAAGGACATTTTTTTGCATCTCAACAAATCTAAGTTTTCTAATAGTCTCTGGAAAAATTATGACCACTTCTCTTTACTTTAAAAAATGAAGAGTGGGTTTGTACAGATTTAGTCTCAACTTCATCTAATTATCCATAATCACACTTTCTTTGTGAGCTACATAGTGTATAACCCTTTATCTTTATTATATCAAAAATTGGCTATTTGTCATGAGTATTTACCAGAGAATCACATAAGAGCAAATAGTCTTCCACTCATACTTTCAAAAATTCTGCCTCCAAGTACAGAACTAGTTGCTCTAGAGATGGAATGTAGGTGAAAGCTTACATTTTATCTGCCTTAAAAACAAATTAATTTCGATTAAGTGCTTATTTAAGACATTTCCTGAGGCTCCACTTTCTTCTGCTGCCTTTTGGTGGAGACAAATCCCTATCAAAAAGGGATACATTATTTTTTACCGGCTTTGTTCTTTCCTCTGCCTCAAGCCAAATTGGTCTCTTTTTTGCATTTAAAATTAAAATATTAATAGCATACCACATACTCATTTAATAAGTACCAGATTATTCTACCATTCTGTCAGTATATAGACATTTCAGAGAGACTTTTCTAAATATCCCTCTGAATCTTTCATCAAATCTATAACAGATAATTTGATAATTCTATATTGTTTAATCATCACCTTTGTGTTGTTTTTTCCCCAGGGTAGTGGGTAATAGTGCATGTGGAAAGGCTTCTAATTCTGTCTCTTGATGTGAAGTTGCTGGGGAGCATGCTTCCAGGAGAATCATGACAACACAGAATGAAAGTGCCTTGGGAAGACTGTGGAGGAGGCATGGACATTTCGTAGCTGGTTCCAATTGGATAATCACATGGTGAAAAAGAGAACCTTTGATCAAATGTAATGGCATTCACAAAAGTTTTCAGTCTTGGTCTAGGCCAGTTTTGGCCATTGTCTTTGCTGCTGAGCACTTGGAGGATCTTAATGACTCCTTCATTGATGGACTCTACTGAGAAACAACGCAGTCAGGAAAGATGACGTAGTGTCTTCTTCCTGCTGAGGTCATGTTGCTGTGTGAAAGAGTCTAGGTCTTTGATGACTGAATTTGTTCTTTTCTGTTTTAGATGAAAAAGATAGGAGCCTCTAACCTTGTGAATATTAAAAAGACAGATGGGGGCATCCCAGTTTTCCAGAGTTCAGGTTTAGTGAAGGAAGCAATAATGGCCTGAAAAGCAAAAGCAATAGTATTCCACTACATTCATATACCACAACTTGTTCAGTCACTCCCCAACTGATGGGCAATCCCTCAATTTCCAATTCATTTGGGAATAACCTTCAGAACCTAGAAAATGGTAGCTGAGACAAGGATTCATCCACCATATAAAGTTGGTTTGACTACTTTATTTATTTATTTAGAATTTAGAAATGATTTTTTAGAAATTATTTATTATGTAGAAATGATGCTAGGATTGAGTTTCTTCTACTCAGAGACTGAGATGGCATAGGGGAGGATATGGCCCCAGGATGTTGGAAAGAAATGTTTATATGTATAGTCTTGCTATATCTTTGAAACAAATGGGTCCCATAAAAGGTAACTGATATTAAGTGCTTAAATGGAACTGCAGTGATAGTGACTGTCACCTAAAAATGGGAAGAACATAGTCTGTGGAGACTCAAGCTGATGGTAATAGAGAGAGACTAAAAAATGCCTCTGGACACTTCAAAATTCTGAGAGTCTGGTAATCTAACTGGATCTGAAAGAGTGGTTCAATAACGTTTACCACATTAATCATAAACCTTCAGTTAAAATGTTTTCTTTGAATTGGAAATTGAAGGGATGTCCATCAGTTGGAGAATGGTTGAACAAGTTGTGGTATGTGAATGTAATGGAATACTATTGTGCCATAAGAAATGATGAGCAAGCAGACATCAGAAAAACCTGGAAAGACATATGAACCGATATTGAGGGAAGTGAGCAGAATCAGAACATTATATATGGTAACAGCCACATTATGCGATGACTAATTTTGATAGACTTATTTCTTCTTAGCAAGGATCTAAGACAACTCCAAAAGACTCATGATGGAAAATGTTGTCCAGATCTAGAAAAAAAAAATTAGAGTCTGAATGCAGGTTGAAGCATATTATTTGCTCTTTCTCTTCTTTTTTTCTTTCTCATGGTTTCTCCCATTGGTTCTAATTCTTTTTTACAACATAGCTAATGTGAAAATCAGTTTAATAGGAATGCATATGTTGAGCCTATATCAATTTTGGGGTAGAAGGAGGAGAGGGAAGAGGAGAAAATTTAGAACTCAAAATCTTATGGAAGTGAATGTTGAAAACTAAAAATAAATAAATTCATTTAAAAATGTTTTCTTTGATTTTTTAATAGATAAATAGAGTAACATAGTGGATAAGAGAGCTTAGTGCACAGATAGGAGCTTTCTTTCAGAGAATTCACTAAACTATTGAAAACACAGGTCCAGACTCAAAAGAGGGAGAAAAAGAGTAGGGATAAAAATGAACTGTCATTGAACCTGGTTAGTCAATTAAAAATT